>JAGDQP010002752.1:0-25874 GCA_022664845.1 Lepisma saccharinum | reverse complement strand
AAAACATTATATACATTAAAAACATTATATATATTAAAAACATTATATATATTAAAACATTATATACATTAAAAACATTATATATATTAAAAACATTATATATATTTAAAAACTCAAAATGAAACCAGTTAAAATTTAAAGTATGACATAAAGTTAAACCAATCCTGTCAGTATCTGATACCACAAAAACAGTGTTCGATTTGAAGGTGAGGATGGTTGCCCTCCCATCTCCCTTTCCTCCTTCCACAAAATCTTCTCTGGCTCCGCATACTGAAATATCGCACCAGACGGTATTCTACGTGTCTAAGACATTTCCCCCCTCCCCCCTTCTCTGGAAATTCAACAAATCAAGAATAACCCCAAAACAGAATTGAAAAATGTCGTGTGGCTAGTAGTTACATGTACGAATAACTGGAAACTTGGGTTCGATTCTCATTGGTCGTCCAACGCTCGTTTGTACTACTATTAATAATAATAAAATTACTGCTAGTAGTCAACGAAATTAAATACATGTGATTTTATTTGGCCAAGATAATTCTCAATAATACTTTACTCCAGTATTTCCAGGTATACCAAAAAAAAAAAAAAAGACATAATGCTGATTGAAAAGTACCAGTGATTTCTTGTCTTATTTTATATTTTCATTTTTCTGCTTTGGCTTCTCTTATTCATTATCAGTACTATTATTATTAGTTGTATTAGTCTGCTATTAATTGCAGTGTTGTAGGACGCTTTCGATTTTGCGTTTGTCTGTCAGTCTTATACTGCAACGAGAACAGACAGAAAAAGAAACGGACATTAAATTCGGAATCAGTAATACCTATTTACTTAGCCGTTCTCAAATTGTTACAGGTGACGTAACCGTTAACCGTCAAAGAAAAACTTCAAACTAGTATCTCTCGATCTATATTCTCTGAGTAATTCCTTTTATACAAATACTTTATGTAGATAGAAGGTACAAAATGTACAAAAATAGTCGGTCACCATTCTGGCGGGAAATCGAATTCCGGTCTCCAGTTTGCTGGTGGCACGCCCTACTTGCTTTGCTTTTTCAGAACGAAATAGTGCATCCATGTTTCCTCACACGTGATAATTGTTTCCAGAAAACGATGAACATCTTCGATCCGAAAACGCTAAAGGAATCATTCATATGTTGTCATGTGCGTCCATTTCAAATCGAACATCCTAGTTATCGTGGAAACCACTTTGCGCACATTTCCTGACTTAATAAATGATTGAGAATGATTTTATATCAACACTGACTCTACCAACACCAACTATTGAAAGAATTTGAATTTTATTCATAACCTTTAGGCATATTAGACTTACGTCGAGATAAGGTGGGGGAGAGGATGCTGGAAGGTAGTTGCCAGGACCTAGCTTCCGATAGCTAAGCCAACGCTCTACAAACTGAACTACGGCCGCTCGAAAACTTTTGTAAATTATTGTAGTATAACTCTGAAGACAATTCGCACACCACTGCTTTTCTAGAATGTGTTGTTAAATATGCAATATGTTCAGTTGTATGACTGCCCACAGCATACCTAACATGTCTCTTTCATCTGACTGCTTGCAGCCGGCTTCACCTTTTCTTTCACAAAAAATATGATTACTCAACGTTTCTCCACAGCTAAAGACACAGTACCTGACACAATGTTCGCGGCAGCTAGTGAGCATGCGTCCATGAAAAGAAAAGGGTACATCCAGAAGAGAATACGGTATCTTCACAGACAGTGTTATTGTAATACAATTATTACTAGAGTTAATTAAAATACAATGATAAGGCTTATACAATACACTTTATTAGAAACAAAAAGCGAAACAGTTTCGTTGTTCTATTAACACCTTCTTCAGACAACCAATAGTCAATTATTAGTCGATATTTCATAGAGAAAGGTCTCGGTCACAGCTGAATGACCCTCGTAACATGTGTTAATGTATCACTTATAATTCAACTGGATATATATATATATATATATATATATATATATATATATAGATATAGATATATAAATACTACACAGCCATATTCAATCCACTAGTGGATGAGGTCTCTCCCAGAGAGAGGAAGTGGTCTACTACTCCCACGCTGACCAGACGTGTTGGGAGAGGAGAGCTAAGAGCCCTCAACTGTGATCGCTACCTCTTTATTCAGGTAGCTCCCAAATTGGCCTCACGACGCTGGGTGGACGCCGCACAGGCAACACCATCTGGAGTGTTGAAACAGTCATCCATCCAAACACTGACCAGACCCAGAGCTGCTTGACTTCGGTGATCTTACGGGAACTGGTAGACCAGCTCGGCTAGGGCGTTGCCCCATATATATATATATATATATATATATATATATAAATAAATAAATCGCAGCCATATTCAATCCACTAGTGCATGAGGCCTCTCCCCGAAGGGAGGAGTTGGTCTACTACTCCCACGCTGACCAGACGGGTTGGGAGCGGAGAGCCGAAGCTCTCACTGTGATCGCCACTGTCTTTTATTCACAGCAGCTCCCCAATTGTCCTCACGATGCTGGGTCAACACCGAAATTTTTGAGCCCCCACCGGGAATCGAACCCGGGACCGCTCGCACTATATATATGATTGACTTTTACGTAACACAGTAACAGAACTTACATTTGCGACAATGATGAGATCTGGGAGCTTTGTAGCCTTTGCACACTTCACAGAATTGCAAATATTTCGAATCTTCTACTGGATCCTAATGTATAAAGAGAAAACAATAAATTAGTACCAGATAGAAGGAAGTAACTTCGATACAAAAGGAAACGTAATCTATTTTGTATCATTAGATAATTGTCTAAATTACACATTTATACACAATTTCTTATCGCTTATTTCCAAATCCTCTGTCATGAATATTCCCAAGCTACGGTAGTCATAGGTAAAAAGATTGGCATAGATCATAGTTACGTAATATAATAGGCGTTCTTTAATTCGGCACCACGGCCGTGCCGAATATAGTTTTAACGGTAATACCAATGAAAAATTAATACAGTACAGTACAATGATATTTAAAACAAGCTGTACATGTAATAAGCTACTCTATGGCAAGAAAAAATACAGATGAGCATTATTGTTTTTAAAAAAAAGACGTTGATATCACGTCAACAAACGCCCGAATCCATCCCGAAAAATACGAACGCGAGCGGCTCATGCCGGATTAAAAAGCGCCTACTGTAATACTCCTTCATACCGGTAAGTTTCTTTATAAAATGTGTTTTATGAAATCGGTAAATAGCTACCGAGTTCAGCTGTCGTGTGGACTAATGACCGCCCTCTATGAGGCTGTGAGTTCGAATATGGATTATAAAAGCATTGTACTCGGACAATGGAGACTCGCCGAAGTCACAGCTTCTAAAATGACACATAGAAAATAAAGTTTATATTTTTGTAGATAGCTATTTATAAGCGCAATGAGAAATACTCTTTGAAAGGTGAATTCTTTCTGAGTATATTCAAAAGGAAACAATGGTTTTGCAAATAGGAGTCTCGAAAACACATGAGTATGCCCAGAGGGCAATAACAAATTAAAAAAAAAAAAAAAGAACAGGCTAAAATAAAAATTTCAAGGTTTATGTCGTCGCCATATTAATTTAAGGGCAAACCTAAGTTCAATTACCTTCCCTACGCAACTACCGATTGTCTTAAGCACACTAATTCCTGCAACCATGTGCAACTCCCTTCTCTGCTCTGCTCCAATGACAGGAACATTCATAAATTGGGGAGAACACTGAGAAATCAGAAAATTCTCTGACTTTTTTCTGATCTAAAGAAAATTCCCTGACTTTTTCATGTTTTCCAGACCGCTGTATCTTCATTTCCCACCAAGGCCCTGTTTCCTGAACAGTCTTCACCACTCTGCACAAATTAACGAGTGCAGAATAAATGTGTTTTATGAATATTTCCTCAAATTTTTCGAAGTAAAATTCATGGAACACATTTATTCTGCACTCGTTAATTTCTGCCAAGTGAAAAGTGTAGAGTGAAATAGTGCCACTTAAAATATACTTAAAAGAAAAAAAAAAGTTCAACAGCCATACAAAATATACTCGCAATTTCTTTTTTCCTAAAAATAACTCGAAATGAAACGATAATGCGATTCTTTTACTAATAATATTAAGCGATAAAAGTTATATTCCGTAAACTATACATATTAACCTATTCCGTAGCATACTAACCTACATATTAACATATTCCGTAAACTATACTATACCTCAGTACATATTAACTGTGAACCAAATTTAAAACAAGTTAAAGCTGCGATTCTACCAACAATCGCTAAGATTACGATCTCTTGATAGCATTTTAGCTACGAAAGCTTAATTTTTTACAAAAAAAGACTGGCAACACTGACAACTGCAACACTTACGTTCGGGGAAATCCACAGTACTTGTGTCGAATGATGTCTATGCCAAGTTTGGCGCACCTAGGTCTAACTGAATGGAAACAATTTGAATTGATTATTTTTTTTAAATGTGCTGGCAACACTGAACTATTACACAAATCAAGACAGTTTCCGCTCTGCTTGAATTGATTTTTTTTTATTTATAACCTTTACGCATCTACGGCTCAGGCCGGGATAGGGAAGGGCAAAGAATTCGGGAAGGTGTCGTCAGCCAGGGCCTATAATGAAGGTGCCATTCCGGAATTTGCCTTGTACGACTGAGGAAAATCCTGGAAAACTTAAGTCAGGATGGTCGGCAGCTGGGTTCGAACCCACGACCTCCCAAATGCTACGCCAACGCTCTACCACTGAGTTACAGTGGCTCGGTTTCCACTCTGCTTATACATACCACTTTTCGCTATTGTATTTCGCCCTTCCCCATTGAGAAACGCTTAATTTCAACTATTAGGAAATGGAGATGTTAGTAGTAGGGGGGCAAGCGCCCCCGCTCCTTCAGAAGCTTATCTCAGCATATACACACAATTGTTCGCTATTATATTACGTCCTTCCGGTTCGAGAAACGTTTATTATCATAGGTTAGTAATTTCAATAAAAGTATACGCCCCCCTTCCCCTTGACAATTTACTTTTCGAACATCTGCATGTCTCTGGTACAAGCTGGCAACACTGACAACGGTGTTCCTGGGAAGTGAGAACACCCGCAGTACCTTCCTACTGGATCAAACAATGTTTACGCCAAGTTTGGTGTTTCTATGACTAATACAATAGAAGCTATTTGAAGAAAAATATAATTTTACAGAAAACAGGCTGGCAACACTGCTAAGTGGGTTGCTTAGCAATGTAGGCCCTCTTAAGAGTTTTTGTATTGGGTCTAATAATGTTTATCCCAAGTTTGGTGCAACTATGTCTAACTGAATGGAAGCAATTTGAACAATTGATATTTTATAAAATGGGCTGGCAACACTGAACCACTACACCAATCAAGACTGTTCCAGGGACTCCGAGCTAGTTTAGTCAAGACCTTTCCAACGACACCTCACGAACCTCTCCACCCCTTGTAGTTCCTGAGATTGAAGTTCTGGACACGGACGGACGCATGAGCGGGAAGAGAAGGTCCCTTTTGTTATAGCTTTGCTATCAAGGGACCTAGAAAAAGTAAGTTGTATTTCACAGCATTTTAAAAACTAAATTTATTAAACAATCCATTTTTTAAGCAAACAAATCAGATGATGATATATTTTTATTATATATATCAATCAAACCAAAACACGACAGCATAAATTAGTAACCAGTGGTACAATAACACATTTTGGTTTAATAAACAATAAAATGAAATGAACTTACTGGCATCCATTCTAACGGCAAGTACCCTGGACCCTCAAAAATTGCACACAGAAAATTGTAAAGCGTAAGAGCACTAAAAGTCAGGAAGGAGATCATGTTAAGAAATCCACCTAAGGACAGTGCTGGTGGCCACCACATTGAATTGCAATAGACTGTCATAAAAGTAATACTTTTGATGATTCCTGTAAGAAAAAAAAAAAAGAAAAGAAAAGAAAAATAAATTGAAAATAATGCATATTGGAAACTAAACACACACACATACATTTAGAAATCAATGTTATTAGATCTCAATCTTTCAAGATAATACTGTGAAACTCACAATTAACTTGCACTCTTGGGCGTTCACTTCCATCTAAAGTCTAACAAGTTTGAGAAAGAACGTTGCTCGGCGAGCACTCTTACAGGTGAAATGACGAGGTCAGGGCCTTTATCTGGGTACCACAGAACTGGTGAATGTAATGGAACTGTATAAGAATAATATATATAAAAGTACGAGGGGCGTTTCATATTGCCGTATGTAAGAAGATAGCCAAAAACATATATTTATTGAAAAGGCTGAGACAACTTGTATCTCTTAAATACTTACTAGTGGTATATTATGCTATGATACACTCTCACCTATCTTATGGTGTAGCCTTATGGGGTAATTCCACCGGGGCAAAAAATGTCTTCTATTGGCAGAAAAAAGCTTTGCGATGTATGCTGAAAATGGGCTCCCGAGACTCCTGTAGAGAAGCTTTTAAATTTTATGGTATTATGACACTTCCCTGTATATATATTTTTCATTGCCTCGTTTATATTAAATCAATAATTAATAATCTTCCAACTATTGACGGACAACATAATTACTTTAGAGGTTGTGACAACCTAATAACTCCAAGATCAAGGTTAACCAAACTGCAGAACAGTTACAAAATGAATGGGATAAGATTTTTTAATTTTTTACCTCTCGAAATTAGGAATCTAGACATCTCAAGTTTTAAAGGTAGAATAAAAAAGGTCTTGAAATTATGCAGTGGGTATTCGCTTCAAGAAGTTGAAGAAAATATTAGAGCGTATTATAATTAAGACTGTATATGCATGTTACGTGGTTTTTAAAAATAATGTACTCTTAATCATAAATATTATACAAGGTTTATACCAGTATGCATAATGTAAATTTTAAGAAACTTTTTAACATTGTAAGATTTTTTATTATTTATGACTTAATATGTATATATGTATCTATGTATTTTGACGATGTTGATAGCAGTAACACTGTTCAAAAATTGAAATATGATTTACACTTTCTTTTCTTTCAGGGTCCACCATTGAGCTCGTCCTGAAAGCTGGAAGGAAGTAGTACTTAGGTCTGCCTTCAGGTGGAAGAACAATACAGAGACGTGTAATCCCTGTACCCTGCAGCACATTTCACCAACAGCTGTACGTACGTGAGCGGTGGTGATCAGCAAGGACAGCGCTGGACAATGTGGTTTCTGTGGAAAGAGGGTGTACAGACTGAGGAAATTCACAGGCGATTGGTGGCAGTGTGTGGAGATTGCGCACCGTCACGCAAAACCGTATACAACTGGGTGGACGGCTGGAAAAGTGGCCGCACATCAACGGCGAAGGGAACCAGTCCTGGAAGGAAAGTGACAACACCAGTGAACAGTTCAAGAGTGGAGCGGCTTATTCAGGACAACAGGTGCATCACGTTCACAGGACATGCCAGAAGCACTCTGTACCGCATAGTGCACCAACACCTTAAGATGGGTAAGGTGTCTGCCAGGTGGGTTCCCAAATCACTGAATGCTGCACAAAGACGTGAGCAGTGATGATCTGCAACGCTACAGCCAGGATCTAGAAGGTTTCATGTCCAAACTCGTTACTGGTGACGAGACTTGGCTGCACTACCATGAGCCAGAGACCAAAGCCCAATCAATGCAGTGGAAGCATCAAGGCAGCCCCATGCCAAAGAAGTTCCGTACACAGCCCTCCGTAGGCAAACGCATGGCAACAGTCTTCTGGGATAAGGATGGAATCATACTCATTGACTGGCTGGATATAGGGACCACCATTAACAGCGAGTTATACGTGTCAACGCTTCGGAGTTCAGAGGAAACGATCAGGAAAATGGGCGAAAGGTGTGCTCCTGCAACACAACAACGCTCGTCCCCACACGAGTCGGGCAACCACGACTGCCATTAATGAGCTGGGGTTCCAGGTGCTGCCACACCCACCTTATTCTCCTGACTTGGCCCCTTCTGATTACCACCGCTGCGTGGACATCATTTCGCCGACTTTCAGAAACTGCAAGACGCTGTAAGGACGTGGGTGCGACAGACTCCGAAAAAGTGGTTCGCAGAGGCAATAGAGAAGTTGCCACATCGGTGCCGCGCAAGTGTGTAGTTCTTAATGGAAACTATGTTGAGAAAGTGGATGTATCTGCCGAGGCATAAAGGTTCCTATAAGTGTAAAAATAAAATAAAGTGTAAATCAATATGGAACGCCCCTCGTACGAATAAGAGTAGGCCTGATATGCAATATATACGGTAAAGTTTTAATAGGAAAAGGAATAGTATCTACGTTCGTTTTAGAAGAAATTTCCGTGTACTACTAAACACACATCACACAATTCAAAGTGCTTATATATTTCGAATCTCATGAATGATGAAGACGAGACGACATTACATGTCGTCGAACAGATCCGAGTTTTATATGTACCTACAGCTGGCTATACAAAAAAGCAATAAAAACATTTTTTTCTTAGAACGCCCCTTTTTTTTTATTTACCGCTCTACCCAGGGTCAAAATTACTTTTCTTATGAAGAACTATTCTGTATCTGTAGAAAACGGCGTTCTTTCAGAAATATCTCCTGATTAGTTTATCACAGAGAATTTATTTTATGTAAAATGCTACGAACGAAAAATCACACTTTTCATATTTCATACCGTAAAAAATCATTGATTCTTACTTGCTTGGGTGCTCCAACTGTCTAATAGAGAAATGAATAAATTCGTAATGAACCAAAGAAAACGATCAGGATAAACTTTCAGCGCGTAACCCACAGAAAAGTATGGTGAAAAAGAGAATTTTATGAACATTTTCCACATATTTTCTCGCCTTTCACTCGATTATAAACATGTATTCCCTACGAACCTTTGTCTACTGTCAATCCATCTTGAAAGTTTGAAGAGATGTGTATCATACCATGTGTGTGTTTTTTTTTTTTCGGTGCCTTTTGTTCGTTCTCATTCAAACTAACACGAATTCGAACTTGGAACCACAATTACATATACCTTAACGAAACGTTGTATATTAACACATTTCACAGTAATTTGCATATATTAAAGAAAAAATCGTACCCCTCGAAGATGGTTTCAAGTTTGAAAACGAAAAGCCCTATTTGAGGTAATTAAGAAGTTTCCTAACACAAGGGCTCAAAAAAAAAGGTATAATCATTAACATTTCGGATGTAAAAATGTCCTACTAGACTACGCTACAACAAAACCACGTCCATGAAAGTTTGTACATACACCGGCTAACGAACCAGAAATTAATTTTAACAGAGTCATGCTCAACTCGGAATGGATTAATAATTGCGAAAATACCTCAAAAGTAGAGATGACCAGTTACTCACATGCGGAACTCAGGAACCACTTTCTCATCACTTAGAAAATGTCACCCTTGTCAAGCCAGGTGGAAAATCCCGGGTATTTTTTAAAACATCCAACCCACCTAGGTCTAGGCGGTATTTTTTTTTTTTCTTCGGGGCTTTAGAAGTAAAATGTGAATGCATGTAAATGTAAAGCTGTGTACGTACAGTCCTGAGTAGGTAACGGTGTGTCACTACTGTGGAATCGGGAAACTTGGAGCGCGCCTGTCTTATATGGGGAGTGACCTCACTTCAAGATATGTACACTAGATTCACGCCACCGGAGTGGTTCGGGGCCCAAGATAATTAATTATAGGTTCCGGCATTCCGCCATTCCCACGTGAGGATGAGGGAGATGGTCGCACTGACCCGTCTGAGCATTTTTTTTTTTATTTATTTATTTACACTGGCAACTGGCTCGCTAAGAACTTACCAGACCACTCACTCTGGGGTTTTGACCAAATTTGGCAGACATGTAGCCCAATAACAGACATTTGGGTCAAGGATGGGCACCCGGGAAAAAAGTTATACCACTTTCGATTTTTGCATGTGAAGTTAATGGGAGTGTTATACCAATAGAACTCTTTTTCGAATATTCGTTGTGGTTTATTTATATTGAAACCGACGATAGTTTCGTAAGCCGTGATGCTCACACCGTCAGCGGATTTGGTTTGATGTTAAATTACAATATCATATAAACGTTATAACATTGTTTTATAAATTGTAACGGTGCGACATCTATTTTTATTTATTTAAACTTAAAATTCTTTGTTGACCTGTTTAAATTGCTATGCCCGTCCGTCTGACTTCGATATGCCTCTCAAAAGTACCTTCCACCTATCGCTAAGTACAAATCTATGTTCTTTGTTCATTGTATTAACATTTAATTCAATTTGCACTGATTCTAGAACTATTCGGTTTTCAGTATGTAAAATTCTATGCCCCGGGTGCCCATTCTCGGACCAAATTTTGCAAGTCACTCTGATATTGGGCTACATGTCCGCCAAGTTTGGTCAAATTTAAGTAGCCATTTAAAAACAAGAATGAAACCCCCACTGGCTTTTAAAGTGGGCCCAACCCAACCCGAAAAACCACAGTTTTTAATTGGGCTGAGCCCACCCTGTGACGGTCACATAATTACTTGTGGAAAATCATTGCATGGTGTCCGCACACTTTTATACAGTTATGATAAATTTTGTATGTATGATAAATTTTAGCTTTACATCCATTCCGTCCGAATTGACGTTTCCCGGCCGCACTGGAAGCGAACACGGATGGATGCATGGAGGAAAAAGTTTTGTTGAGGTGGCAACACTGGACAACTAGAGACGTACTTTTGCAATTGCATGGCGACGAACGGACGGAAGTGAAGCTCGTCGAAAACTAGTGTGGTTTGAAGGACAATATTGTGAAAACCAACTGGAAAACTGTATCCTCGTGAAGTACATATTCCGGAGTAAATTAAAATGTAGAAATACTCAAGATTATCCATAAGTAGTGGCTTATACGGGATAAGTATTGTGTGCCTTCGAAGTAGCAGGGAACTGTCAGCGGCTACTCAGGTAATGTTTTTATTATTTCCATTTTGATATTCTCCTGGAATGGATATGAACTGTGATTGTGAATACTGAATACTGTGAAAAATAGTGCTAATATTACGAAACGAATATTCTACGCCGATATTTTAAATAGTTAGAATCTTGGTTTGCCTTGTCTGTACAGATAATAAAGACAGCATTAGCGGGATCGTGTTGATTGTTGACGGCGGTCACGTGACATATTTACTGCGACGCAATTGTCGACATAATTCATGCTTGTGCATTGATCGTAACTGCAGTTAGATATATTTTAGCTAGTTATATTGTCAGTGGGCATAATAAAATAATAATTTGGTACTCAGGATCCTACCTACGCTATTCTAAAAAGTAAAAATAGGCCGTAGTAGTAGTAGCTTAAATTGACATATTACGTAAAACATATTCTGGTAATTGAGTCAGGTTGTCATTCATAAAATATAATTATCGTATGCCACAGTAGCTTGGTACCGATAGTTTGAACCACGGAAAAAAAAAGTTGTGTATGATTTAGTGAATTGGCATACTGAGAAAGAACATTAGCTTTCCGGTTCAAATATAAAAAGAGGAAAAAAAAAGTGTATTTCTGACGAATTATATATGTAGATTAGTAAGTCGCATATAGAGTTACCGTAAGTGTTGCGGTGTGACAGTTTGAAATGCTGTGTCATATTCTCTGTTATTGTTCATTTTACTCCAAAGAAAATTAATGAATGGAGATGACCATACGACGTTGAGAGAAATTGTATGCGTATTGAAAACGTGTTTATGTCAATACATGTTTAGTAAGAGTGACGTCACTTTCCGTAATTGTTCCAATATATTTCTAAGTCAATATACCAAGCTCTTTGCATCTGAAATAAATGCGTTACTAAGTTGCGGGTAATAATAGCGCCACGTTAATTGAAATTTCGTATCTGAGTGTAGGATAGTGTTAATAAGTATCGTTTGGCCATAACGAGACTATGCATATTTCACCTGTAAGTCAAATAATTCATGTTTTGTAATTTTTTGAGATGTGTTAAGGTTATCGGTGTGCACACATATACGCTAAAAATAATCCCCGTAATAATACTGTAACGTTGAGCTCAGCGGGAAACACGGTGATCAAAGTACTGACGTCAGCCAACTGTATTAGTATAGTAAAACGTGTTAATATCACGCTACGTAAGTACAGTGACTTTGTACGGGATCATTTGTTCTGAATACCGTTTGTGTAAAAGTGTTCGTGTTCTGTTGTATGCTTATACCGTTTATCTTTAGTTGAAAGTATTCGTAATTTTGCCTTATCGAACAATATTTGTTGGACAAAGATTATGCACAAAGATTGTTGTTCCAATTCATTTGTATTTTGTGTGTCAATCACCTTTGACGTATAAAGTTGCGATACATACCCAAAAAGTTGGTATACGTATTAAGTGTGTATTGGAAGTACCGTACCTATATTAATAAATCTTATTTGTTCAACTTCTATGGTGGTGTAAATGTGTTCAGAAATCGTTTATTTTGCTTGGAACATCCTATAAACGTCATAGCAGAGCTATTTAAGCCTATCCGAAAAGAAGTGGAAAATTTCATGAAAAATTCTGAAGCAAGTAGAAGAGGCATCAAGTTTAGTATACTTTGAGCCCCCCACGGAGTAGCTTGAAATCGCGTTTTTCTGTGGTTTTAAGCTGTTTCGACTTCTTTTTCGAGTGATTCCCCATCGTGCGAGAGGTTTGGGACCCTTTCCCGCCATTTTCGGATTTACGTCTATATTCCGTTTTTTCTGCAATATTCGTATTACCCGAGGTAACAGGGGACTATTATCGGTTCCACCGTTCTACAACCACCTGTTCCCGGTGATACCAACCGACTGTCGATTACAGCACTATACAGAGTTCCGGAAGCAAGTATTTCGATTTGCCTTTATCGAAGCTTGTCAACCTGCAATCCTTTTGTGTCTCACGGCGCTCTTGAAAAAGAGAAGTGAGACTGGAACGTCCGAAGTAAAAAGAAAATCCCGTCATAACCCTGACTCCGCGAAAAGGCTTCTCCAAACATATGTTTAACAATACTCTACCACATACAGTCATCGTTAGTTTTATCGGAAACTACAGCACACAAAGCTAAATATATCTTTTCATTTCCAAGTTGTTCTTCCTTTGGAAATAACTTTCTTCAAGAGTTTGATCTCATCTCAGAGCCTGCTAAAATTTGTTTTTTTAGGTGCTCTTGAGCTCAACTAGGATAAGTCCATGCAAATTATTTCCCTGGTCTAGATTAATCTGTAAATGTATCTGTTACATCGACATTCTTTCACGTAGCGGAATCATTTATAGTTGCATTGTCGAAATGAGGAAGTAAAATTTTCCCTGACTTTCAACTTTCACATCGATCTTCACTGACTTTTTCTGGCCTTTTTAGCCTCTTCCTCACCAAAATCACCTTCATAATCTTCCCTGCGGGAACTCTTCAACTGTCAGGATGTTCAGTGAACAACAACAAAAGAAAAAATCCCTGACTTTTCGTGGTTTTCCAGACTGAAATCTCATTTTACATAAGTCTCATTTCCAGACTAAAATCTCCCTGACTTTACCCACATTTAAGGAAAATTCCCTAATATTTCTCTGACCAACAAATTCCCTCAATTTTCCACGTTTTCCGGACAGGACACCCTGAACCCACCATAAGTAACACCAATGAGATTGACACTGAGAACAGACATCTGAAGCCTACTCACGATGGTGATTCGTATTAAACAGAATAAGGTCTCTGTTCACTAATTTCATTCTGTAATGGCCAGTAAAGAAAATAATGAACAAAGACGACTAATATTTTGTTTGGCAAAAATGAATTAGCTAAACTGTATGTAAAATTTAAGTTTGATTGAACACGATTTAAATCTACATGCATGCATTGATCTCAAACCAAACTTTGCGTATGTGTTTCTTGGGTCCACGCATAGGAGCTTTACGTATTTTAAGGTTAATGTAAAGTAAAGATCTCGAACAAAAGATGGCAGCACTATCTCCGCATACGTCTAATGTATTTGTATCGTTGCACGAAATTCAATGCTGCTCCTACAATCAAGCCTAGAGAGTTCAAAATTTCAGGGAAAATAGATCCAAACCTATAACAATGAAGCTCTTTCGACAATGAACAAGAAAATAAAAACTCGGCACGGATAGAACTCTTGAATTGGTTCTGAACTATTTTCATTGAAAGTTTGAACTCTCTACGCTTGAATTTGTAGGAGCAGCATTGAATTTCGTGCAAACATAAAAATACATTAGACATATACGAAGGTAGTGCTGCCATCTGTTGTTGGGGATATTGGCTTTACATTAACCTTAATTCTCCGGAAGTGACTTAGCCGTGATTAAAATAATAAAAAGTTGCTCATAACAATGAAATAAATACATTATTTCCATTCTTAGGTTAAAACAACTATCAGAAATAAATATTAAAAATTTTTAAATTTAAATTTAGATTGATGTAAATAAAAATATTTAGATTTAATGTTTTAAACCATTCTAGTATTATTTGTAGTAGTAGTACTATGACTATTAGTGTTGCCAACGTATTTTACTCACCCCGCACCAACGGGCGGGTACTTAGTAAAAATAAATTAACAAGTAACATAACACTAATTGTTATGTTCAACTCACCTAAAGCAGTCAGAGGACCCCAGTGACAAATTCTTTTAAAAGGCCCGAAGCACATTGTGGAATTAAAGCAGACTCTTCTTTAGGTCACAAATTAACCTGAAAATATGATAATCTTCATTTACGCTACTTCCTTAACCAGGGTCTATAAATAACCTGTCAGTAAGTTTAAGCATCACCATAACAAGATAAATGAGAACCATTTATTTAAAAAATGATTACATTTGAGTCTAAATTAACCTTCCCAACCAAGGTGCATATTCTAAACATCCAATACGAGTCCCTGAACATTATTAGCAAACTAATTTACGCTAGATGCTATTACCTTTTTCACAATAAACCTTGTGTTTGGTAAATGTTGAAATTAACACAGAAAAATGGACAGCCGCCGCGATCGGGGCTCGAACCCGGATCTCCCAGTTGCCGGCTAGGTATGCTACCAATTACACCACCACGGCACGGCCAATTCTCGGTGTATATGGAATATTCCTCTCACCTAGACACACTCCCAACTCTTCATTGCTGGTTACGAGGCCCAGGCACTCCACTCATGCGGAGATTTTTGGTTGAGGAATCTTTCTGCTATCAGGCAGTATAGAAGAATAGATTGGGAACACACATATACACAGAGAATTGGCCGTGCCGTGGTGGTGTAATTGGTAGCATACCTAGCCGGCAACTGGGAGATCCGGGTTCGAACCCCGGCGGCTGTCCATTTTTCTATGTTAATTTCAATAATTTACGCTAGTCTGCCAGTGTGCACACGGCGTAATATATATATATATATATATATTTTTAACATTTCGATCTTCGTACTTATTCCTAACATGTAATGATTTACACATATGATATTACAACCTAAAATTTATGTTCGATGAACTTTGTTTTTATGGACAAACTTGTAAGATGTAATTTTGGTTGGTCTCAATACTCTGTGCTGGTATATTAAAATTTGGAACCTACTTACATACACCAGATAGGATTGGAAAAATGGATTATGTGACTGATAATCAAAATTCTATTGCTCAGAAAATCATGAGGGATCGCGCTCCTTCCTCTATTCTCCTTCTCTCTCTTTTTACAGGGTGTCTTACTGACTTTCGGAAAATGAAATCCTTGACATTTTGCCCCCACAAAAAATGGCCTTCCTTGAGCGTGGAATGCAAACAAGAACCTTCAAAATAAGATTTTTTTTTTACAAAGTACGTAAAAAAAAAACGTGTCGAAAAGACGTGATTGTGGAGGTTAACCCTTTGTAGCTGGAGGCACCAACATAAAAATTTTAAAAATGGAACTGTAGCATATGGTTAAAAAAAATATTTAATAAATAAACGCTTTGATGCTAACGGGCGGGAGGCCCATACGCTTAACCGTGCACACAGAAATCAAAGGACGGCCGAACCATACACTACATAATCACCCAGGCACGATTTTCAGCGTGTTATGTGACTGTTTTTTTTTGTTTTAGTACGGACTGTGTGACTATACAGCCAACGGAATATTTTAATCTGTTTGACTAACAAATATTGCTATTTAACCATGCTACTTTCTCCTAAAAAGAATTTTTGGGGCAAGGGGAGTACACATGAAGGTTCCGGTTTTTTCGAATTCTGACCTTAAATAATCCCGTTAGTATCAAAGTGTTTATTTTTAATAATGAGGGTTGTAAGACTTTTTAGAAACTCTGTATGTATATATATTATCATATTTAGCCGTTTTCAAGCCGCTGCTGGATGAAGGCCAGCCCCTTTTCTTTCCACATATCTCGGTCTGATGATATCCTCATCCATGTAGATCCCGAAAAACGATTATTTCATCTGCCCATCTTGCATTTGGACGTCGTCTCGGTCGTTTCTTTTTTTCTAGGAAGCCAATGTAGTATATTTGTCGTCCATCTTCCATCTGTTTGTCTAGCTATATGACCGGCCCAACACCTTTGTGTGTCTTCATTCATTTATCTTCCTGTCCCTCCTAGTTATTCCTAGCATTTATCTATCCTTCTTTGGGTGGCTCTTTTAATATTTGAGTCGTTTGCGCATTCAATGTCCGAAGTGTCACGGCCGTACATCATTACAAGTAAGACACATTGATTATAAACTTTACGCTTCAGACACATTGGTAGTTTGTTTTTGAAAATAAAGTGTAATCTTCCAAACGAACTCCACGCCATTTTACATCTATTTATTTCATCAGTCAACTTGGCATTCGAAGTTTTGAGCTGACCTAGGTTAACATACTTATCAAATATGGCTATTGTCTCTCCGCTAATCTTTATTTCCTTCTTTGCACCATGTTGATTGTGCATTACTTTTATTTCACTTAAATTCATGTTAATGCCTATTGTCGAACTCTGGAACACACTTTTCAGGACAGCTGAAAACAGTTTTGGAAAAATTTAAATACTGCTGCCAAGGAGGCCGAATCGAAAGCTTTTTCAAAATATATGAATCTCAGACACAGTGGAAGTTCACATTCATTAGTCCTTTCCATAACTTCATTCAATGTGTGTATGGGGTCCATTGTGATAAGCCCACGACGAAATCTGACTTGTTCTCTTCTCTGGTTAAAATCTAAGTCTCGTTTAATAAGATTCAAAATAATTTTGGTGAACATTTTGTATAGAACTGACAGTAAATTAATTGGTGTGTAGTTCTCGACGCGTTCTTTATGTATATATTGCAAATGCAAAGAGTTAGATTATGCTGCACACAATCTAAAATAGTACAGAGAACGAAACACTAATGTCATGTTGACGTGTCCCTGTTTAGGCCTATAGTATACCTTTGTTACAGATAAGGTTGACGAGAGTTTGGTTGTAAAAAAAAAAAATGTAAATCGTCTTTTGGTCACCTTTTAAGTAAATAATTTTATCGTTGCTTAGTAGTATAAATAAGGAAGCTCATATTTATTATAACACGGGTTAGCTTATATTAGGTTAGAAAAGCTTATATTAGTTACTTTATCATTATACGCGATGCATACCGCGTAGATGACGTCAGTCTCCACCCACGCAGCCTTCACGGAAGAAGCGATATATAGCTCCACCTCCTTATTCCTTTTTATCTTCCATGTCACACCTTTCTGACTATAACATTACCTTAAATTACAGTGCACACACTTTCCCACAACTTGAAAATATTCCTCTTCTCCCTTTTTTTTTTTTTTTTTTTTTGCGGACCATAAAGTGAACCCGAAATAAGTTGATGCGCCCTTGTACCTAATATACAAGAAACCTGTTAATTCTGTTAGTTGGAGAAACCTCTGATCTCTTTCAGTAACTGATCCAGACTAATACCATGTAATACTCTTCCGAGTAGTTCTCCTCAAATATAGTTCTGTTGAAGTTTTCTTCAGTCACAACAAGCAAATGGCGCGGTGGTACCTACAAACTATGCCCTAGCCAACTACCTTCCAACTTCCTATCCTGCCATGAGCCTTTGATGCCTCAAGGCCATAAATTCAAGTACGGCTCTGCTGACTAATCCAGTAACGTACTCGCCAATTTTCCGAGTATTTATACAGGACAAATCACGAAAATCTCTCGAGCATTCTGCAGAGTGACAGATAAGGAGAGTTCCAGGACGTAACAAGCAATCTTGTGTGCTCATTACTAAGAGTTACAAAATTCGTTTGAAGTCTTTTGTTGGTAAAACATTAAAAATCTGTAATCTACTCGAAATCAACACATTAAATATAACGTACAAGTTTGTCATTGTATTAAAATACCACTGTTCGTACATATTATAAGAGACTCACTCAAAAGTCGGTATCAAAGCCCCTCTTGTACTCACCGACAACTATGCACAAGGGAAAAAACTGATTTTGCAAGAACTCATTTTAAGGTGTGACCTAAGCTTATTCGGGCGTGCTTTTTCCAAACGCAGTCAGTCACAGGTTCATGGATCGGAATTATGGTAATCCTACGTAATACTGACATGTATATTTCCATATCAGTTTTGTTTTTTTGCTACAGAAAAATCACAGACAGTATGACGAGTGAGCGATAGCGAACGCACACGTTAGATTTTATTCTGCTCCATTTCTAGTTCGAAATGGAACGCCCGACGCATACTAAAGGAAGGCTGAATCGCACTCTTGAGTTCGTCTCGTAAAGCATAACCAACATATCTTATGGCGCGTTTTCTTATCTATACGCAAGAAAGCGCCGAGCTTGTATAGCAAAGACAGTAGACAGTACTTCAAATAACAGTTCAACACACTGGTATGGTACCGTCATCGGTCTCTTGAATATGCTATTTATGGTTTTACCATATTTATCACAAATTAAATAGGAATTAAATTATATTGATAAATCGCTTCCTAACCTCTTACATTTACCCACGACGATTTCATTCAATATCATATTTGCTGTCAAAATATCAAACCATCACTACTGCTACAGGTGCCATCAGATGATTCATTCAGTTTTTCATCTCTTGCTTGAATAGTTTAACTGATCTTGTTAATTTGAACTCTACCGCGATTTATCATTTAACATTTAGCAAGTGGTGACTTTAGTGCTCCATTTCTTCAGTAAAACCCGAGAAATTATTGTGTATTCTGTATTTTTAAGGTCAACTAGGACCAATTTATGGGTTGAGAAGTATTTCAGCTATAAACCCGTCAATATAGTAGTATACGTTTAAAAGTTGGTCAAAATCAGTAATATAAATTTTTAAATTGTTAAAAAGTCAGGTCAAGATCAGGAATTTTTGTACGAAATCAGGAACTTTTTGTCAAAGTAGGGAAGAGTTTGTGAAGCTAAAAGCTGTTTCATCTACAGGAATAAGATAGTGAATAAAAGGGAAGGTTATAATTGGAAAGAAGTTCAATTGAATGAAAGTATGTATAGTGTAAATGTGCGTATGTTGTGTGATATAAGTGTGTGATAGATTCGTGTAGAATGTTTGTTCGTCAACTATGTCCTTCACTTCACTATCCGCTGTCGCAGGCGATGAGCACGAGGTGTTGATCCGTTGAAATGCACACACAAACTCGCCCCCGAGAAAGTAGTTCTCATGTCTCTGGTCGGCCTGAGTCAAAATTACCGAAGAATGTTAGAAAAAGATCTTTTTGCAACATCATTGTAAAAGCCTTAAATTAAATCCAAAATTCTTGTTTCTGGTAAAACATACCGACCTTTGTGTGTATACAAATTTGTGTTTCTAAGATAAAAACGCCAGAAAAGGTGTCTATCCCATCAGTACGAGTTTTGCCTAATCTACCATACGCGATTGCAGGCACTAAATTAAATCACTGGACCACTTTATCATCTCAGATAGTACAGTAAACTTGCAGCAAGTTTGCCATTGCAAGGTAGGAAATTTGCCACAAACTGCAGAAAACTTGCTAGCTAACGAATACCAAATTTGCTACAAACTTTGAACGCCAAAGTTTCTACAAACTTTTCAGGACAAACTTGCTACAAACCATGTTTTTAAAAACGTATAATTTACTAGGTCTTTCATGTAACGGGAAAAGTTTCTACAATGAAGGCATTTATGTAGACTTTAATTCGAAACTGGGGAAGTTTATTGACTCTATGTTAGAGTAGAGCTATGGGGAAGACTGATTCGTGAGTTTTCACAAGTGAGTCACCTCAAGAGTATCATAATCATTTGTGCTTGTACTTCTCGGGTCGATGACACTTCTCAAACAAAGCTGTCAAGCTTTAAGTAAGCTTGCATAAAGTTCACTTCAAGATGGTTGCCCACATAGCAAAATGACGTCCCAGGGATATCTGACGGAACTCCTGGCAGGATATCGGGACGTCCGTAGGACGTCCTGTTTAAGTCCCGTTTATATCCATGGGAAGTATAGTTATAATTAATCCTTCGTATAATTATACGAAGGCATATCCTTCGTATGGTTATAATTAATTAAATAATAATAATAGTAAGGTCGATTTAATTTATAGAAATTCCAGGTAGGTAATCCCGCACGGCTTTCCGGGGGACCTCCATACGGGATGAACTGTTTGTATTGCCCACAGAGTTATCCCACGGACGTCCTTAGGACATCGCTATGGGAGCAGGACCATTCTGACGGTAATGGGATCTAAATGGGACGTCCCAGGGACGTACTCTGCTATGTGGGTGCTGACTATTGTTATTGAAGTTCGTCTTTTTCTGTTGATTCTAAATTTGACTTCCTCTTCTTATTTCCTTGTTTCGTTGTTTCTTTCATATATTTATTAAGTAATGTTATAGTACTTTTTGGTGGTGATCTTTACAATCTTTTTATTTTTTAGTTAGTAAGTAGAGTTTGTGTACTGGAGAAAAAAAATAGAACATTAAATAATACAAAAATGAACTTTCTCCTTAATTAATAGTAATAGTTTATGTATACAATAGCTAGTTACAGATAGATTGATGAAATGACAAGTATCTATATTTTTATAATTAATTGTTTTGTAAAATTGAATGTATGAATTCTCATGTTTTTATTTAAAGAAATAATACATAAGGTCCAGACGAGGTATTATCTATGTGGTAATATTATGAGATTCCTTGATTTAAAAAAAAAAAAAAGAGAGAATATAGCCTATTCTTTTGTTAGGGTTAGCAATCAATGAACTGATTGACTTTACTAACTGTCCAGTCCAATCTAATCTTCTATGGTGAATTCCCAACAATTAAAGCTGTCACGTTTTATCTGAGCTTGCACAAGTTGCCGTTTGAATTGTTGCTAGATATTGCTGTTGTCTTAATTTTTCTGTTGATACCATAGAGTTAGGAAGAAAATAGAGATAACATACATCACGTCACATGAAGCCAAATTACGGTTCATCGGCAGCCATCTTGTGTGACCCCAATAGAGTCTCTCTATTCCGAGTACTGTGAGGATTGCCTTTTTCGATAGCAGGATGAGTGCACCTCCGAGAGGCAATACTCGAAAAAGAGAGTCATAAAATATGGGACCAGTTAATATGGCTAAAATGCCTCGTCCCTTCCGTCTCTTGACTTCATTCTCTCTCCAACAAAACATAAGATTCCCTCTATTTATATTCCTAACTCTATAGTTGATACTAATTTTGACTTCTTCTTCTTACTACTTTGTTTCATTACTTCTTTTATAATTTTGTTGAGTTAAATAGTTTGTAATAGTTTTGGTGGGGATCTTTATGATACAGATTCTTTAGCTAAATAAAGTTTATATATTGAAATATATGAATATTTGGATTGTTAAGGAGAGAAAAATTTACGAAAAAGAGCTTTCTCCTTAGATGGAAGTTGCAATTGAGGTATTTACTACAATTGTATAAAGATGATGTGAAGTATTTACAAATATCGATAGATTTACATAATATTGATTATTTTACAATAAGTTGAAAGTATGAATTCTCATGTTTTTTTACGTCCATTTCCCCCCCCCCCCCCCCCCAATTTTTTTGGAAAACACAATTTTTTACTGCAATCGTTTGTGCATAATTTGTGCACCCATTTTTAGCACCCATAAAATTAAAAAAAGATAATTCGGGGATGGGAAAACGAGAGCCCCCCCCCCCCCACTTACTCGCATCGATTTTTTTATTGGAATCGCTTTGCATCGTTTGTGCACGCATTGTTAGCGTTTGTGCATAATTATTAAGTGAGATCATGCAAATTCAAAAATAATTTCCACCATTTCCTCTGCCTCCCTTTTTTCCAAAATAAAAATTCTCATTATAATAGTTTTTGCATCGTTTGTCCACGCTTTTTTTAGCGTTTGTGCACAATTATTAAGTGAGATAATACCGTTTCAAAAATTATTAGGAGATATGCCCGTTCAAAATTTGATTAATCTTAGAGGGCAACTTCACGCAGCCCCTCGAGAGTTGTTTGTGTTCGTCGAGATTTTGGTTGTGCTGGGTAGCACTTTAATTGTGCTAATTGTGTTACACATTTTCAACATTTGTGCTGGCTTCGTTTAGGGGATATGCCCGTTCAAATTTAAAAGGTCTTGAAAGGTCAACTTCACGCGAGGGTCCCGCAATGTTTGTGCTGGTCGACTATCTTGTTGTGCTGGTTTCGTTTACGATATAATAAGATGAAATGAATTTTATGGGCGGTATCAGCACTTTGGCTTACGCCCGTCCCGATAGGGTAAGGCCCTTATTTTTGTCACGTCTAAAAATAGCTGTTAAGAAAATAAAATAGTATACAACTGAAGATGTGAAGTATTTTTAGAAACACAAAATACTGGACTAAAGGACCAGTATAAAAATTAATGAAAATAAAGGATGTCTGTGATCTTTAATATTTCAAGGATAAAATCAGAAGGCTGTAAATGGACCTTCACAATGTAACAGAAAATAAGTTAAAACGTAACATCTGAAAGACATAATTATCTCATATAGACGGTGACAGGCTCCATTGGGATGAAGATCAAGAAAAATATCACATTCAAAGTTTAGGTTTAAATTTAGGTTTAGATTTCCCTCCCACATTATTCCAATTCGTATTCATCAGATTTTCCTCAATCATGTCTAAGGTCAAAAATGAACTTGGTTGATCGATTGTATGTGGAGACTCTTCCTAAGCTAACTGAGCAGACAGAACATGTGTCAGTCGCTTAATGCTTGTCGCGATAGGTGAAGCTCGTGCAAGTTTGAAACCTTATTGGGACTAAGTAGACTTAGCCTGTAGAGTTCTAGAACTCTGAACAAGTGTCTGTTGTCCCGCAACCTGCGTCGGCATATTGCGATGGGTCTTTGAGCCTACAGGAAGTTCTACAGGTACATGAGACTCTGTTTGTGTTAACACATTGACTGTCCGGGTGCCAATCGATGCAGTTTTAGTTGGTGTTCTATGCAACTACTTATAAAAACGCACCCGATGGAAGGGTGCGCTGAGACAGTTTTAACCGACATTTTGCATCACCAGCAGATATTTTCTCTAGTATCATCAGCTCGCGAATTCGTTTTTCTTCCTTAATAATGGATCAGCCACGCAACCAGGCCGCGTGATCACCCTTACAATTAATACACTAATGGCCGGTTTCACCAACCTTCCTTAAATTTCAGTTAAGGGCGCGTTAGTTAACGCTTACATAAATATTTAAGCGCCCCTTAAGTCTTTTCCATTGCATCAACATTTAACGCTACGATTTAAGGGTCCCTTAACAAACGAGACGTTAAAGCATTGGTATTCCTGAATGTGTAATTTCTCATACATGCTGTTCTATTTTCAAGAATTGCGATTGGTTGATCCGCGAGATTGGCCACAAATAAATGACAATCACAATGCGTTGAGTAGAAAGTAAACAAATTCGGCCTAATTTCCCGCATGTATAGTATTTGTTGTACTGTATTTAAGGCGCCTACAAATGAATGCTTATAATTCAAATTAAATATTGTACCTTAGAACGCATAAATGTTTCTTATCTATCGTCGGACTGCCGGAAAGTAAATGTCAGTGTACCTGTAATGGGCTAGTCGCCAGTGGTTGACAAATAAGGGAAACAAACGGTGATAATATTTATATTCGATACAGTAGTAAACAACATACGTTTTATTTTTCCGTATTTATTTTTACTTTTCTGCACTGTCTCAGGCTTTGTTTCGTAGACCAAATAAATATTTTTATATAAACGTGTTCTTGTTTACACTTGAAATTTTACTTATTTGATCAACCATTGGTACGATCCTCTTGTATAGTTTTGACACCGTGCAAATAGAAGCACATGAAGCTATAAAAACATTCCTCGAGTATGTTGATACGGACTATTTTAATTTTTTCGGCTTTTATTCCGCAGAGCCGATCAAATTACCTTCTGTTCATTCTTTTTTATTGTTTACTAAGTTACAGTAGGTTAGGTTATTTTGTACAACTCTTTTTTTTTTTTTTTACTGTTTGCAATTAAAGCTACAGTGGCTGTATCGGCTGTGCGGAACTTCACCCATTCTTTCCCCATGTCGGGTGAATGTACTTCCAGTGTAATTATTTTGGTTGCATCCAATGCAGAGAGTGATACAAAATCGAGTGGGAAGGGCATGAATGCAAGGACACTTTTTCATGGGCGCATGTGTGTTGGTGTACCCACATCACTCCTTGATTTTACATCACATTCTTCTGCATTGTACGGAACCGAAATAATGCAAATAACTACATTAGAAATGAGTAGTTCAATACCATATAACAGAAGTTACTTACAGAAAGAATTACACTTAATTCCAATGTTTTCTTTATTCCGATAAATACAGACTCGTTTTGCTAGATTTGGCTTGTGATCTATTTAAAAATGGACATGAATTACATCTTGTCTGTAGTTAAGGAGGTTTAGCATTCAACGGAATAATAAAGCATCTCAATGCTCTATGTACATATATGAGCGCATTATGTTTGCAGTTCTTTTGTGCAAGACAATGTGAAAATATATAGCTGATTACATCCACAATGGAATCACTTTATAAATAGTGTACAAGGGAGCTTTCTACGAAAAGTTCTACTTACGGAGTGCTTTCCCTCAACTATTCCCGACGACTATACTCAATGTTATGAGTAACTTTGACTAAGATGTAAGTCGTTTTAATGTGGAAAGTCATGGTTATATAACTAGTAATAGTCACTACAACCCGAGAATTCAAAAGAAACAAATGCATTGCCCACCCCTTTCTGAAACAGTTTTGTAAATTGTATATATACACGTGCATTACTGGAAAGTGTTCTAGCAAGAATATTTAAAATTAATTATGGGAACCGCTAAGGATACATACTCGAAGGAATAGTAAAGCGACGATATCAGACATTCCCGACATCAGCCTTATATATCAGAGTTCAGATTACCTTTTCCTTTCTTTTGTTGAAGACACTTTAGGAAACTATAATCTATTATGTTATTTACACATTATACATTGCACACAAATGTGTTGCCTGTAAAATTGCCCAAAGAATGCATCTTCTTAAGTATTTATTGTATAAACATTATCGACCATCACATTGACATTGCTAGGTAAGAAAGCAACGTTATTTCCGAAAGTACAAGGATACATATTTAGGAAAATATAAATCATACACTATAATCAGCATAGTTGTCCGAAATATTCCTACGTAATTTAAGGTCGCGTTAAACAGTTAAGGGAGCAAAATCGCATCCTTAAGTTAAGGGCGAGTTTGAGGAGCTGTTAACCTTGAGGGAGGTTGGTGAAACACTCTTACGCTGTGAGGAAGCGTTAAATGGACTTAACGCTTCCTTAACATTTAAGGAAGGTCGGTGAAACCGGCCATAATGGCCGGTTTCACCAACCTTCCTTAAATTTCAGTTAAGGGCGCG
>JAGDQP010002751.1:65877-100866 GCA_022664845.1 Lepisma saccharinum | reverse complement strand
TATATATATATATATATATATATATATATATATATATATATATATAATATACACTTTCATATCGTACCGATCTCAATAGGAATATTTTCTTCGAAATCTACCTAAAAATAATGACTGCTGCTGAAGGATTTACCACTATTTGATTCAGTGAGTCAACACCGCCCATGTAAATATCAATATATCTGTTTCGTACTAAGCTATGTTCCACTAGAAGACAACCATTTACACAGAACAATGTGTTGCTCCTGTGACTTTTGATGTTCATATTCAACAAAACAAACCACTTGTTCTGCCAAGATTCCTCCACTTACAGAGAAAAATCACTACTTGGGACGGCATGTTAGGTTCTCCGGTGGTCGTATATTCATCCAATCAAGTCAAGAAAACAAAGGAGTTATATCGATATAACAAACGATATAAAATAACTTTTTTATAAAAAGAAAGAAAATTGAGAAATGACTCGGATTTTTCGTGTTATTTTCCTCTTAAACCTATCAGAGACTCGTTTCTTTTTCGATGGAAACAGTTGCGGATCCCCAAGGCAGCCTTTTCGCAGCCCAATATCTCCGAGAAGTACACCTTGAGAACCAAAGATGTACTTTAATTCACTGCCTAAGTTTCATTCACCCAAAATAATTACTTATTGATATTGGCACTCCATTTTCCGTCATAGCAGCATAATTGATGCCATAAATAAACCTCCTCTGAAAATTTATTGCTCTTTACAACTCGTTCAAATCACTGTAAGGAGATAACTATATACATTAGTCAGTCCGCGCTGAAATTTATATTTTACTAATTACGTTACACGTTCTAACAAATAAAATAACTTACTCTTGTTCGTCTAAACAAGTATTATTTATTATAAAAGGCTGGTTATCAAATAGAATTATATGGCTAAGTTAATTTTAATTAAGTTATCTGAATATTCTATTCAAATAAAATACTACATTATTTAAACTAAATAATTCACTTAAAAATAGTGTACAAATTATCTCAAACATTGGCAAAGATTTTTATAAGCATGTCCTCAGCTTATAGAATATCTATGAAAACACATTTTTCAAACACGTAGAACACTGTTAAGTGTCAGTGAATGCAATGCTGATCAATTTAAAATCCACAGCCCTGCCCACTTGTAGCTCTCTGACGTCAAAAGCAACCTTTCCGATGCATTCTATGTGTTTGTGCCATTTTCACAATTCAGATACCAGACGTGGATTTCTTACAAAATTCGAATCCTCTAAATACAAGACTTTCAATTCTTTTGATATGCATGCTGCACAACGTGTTGTAAAAAAACTACATATTCTCTTCTACTGTAGAAAAATAGACTTGTTTCAACGCACTGGCACTTTCCATAAACAGTATGGCTGAATCACAACTGATTTTGCATCACAATCGAGTGAATGTTAGCATTGGAGACGGCTCGGGTTTCTTATCGTCAGACCACCGTCAGACCGTCGTGTCTCTTTCAACACTCAATTTCAGTGAAATTAAGTTTGGGCAGTGTTTTAGTAAAGACGACAGACTAGGTGCCCATAGGAAAGAGAACAAATCCAAGCCGGTTAAATTTGAGCCATGACATTGTATATAGCTTTCAAGGTCAAGGTTAATATTGGTTGCAATTGTACTATATAGCAGGTCAATTTTACACTTCTTGGTTGTTAATTTTGTTATAATTTCAAGATGTAGAGGTGATAGATATGACATATACGAAGATCGTAAATTCCAATTCGGACACTGGAATGTTTCAGGGTTAACTTCATAACTCCAGGCCAAATCATCAAACACTTTAACCATAGACATCCCGACATCCTCCCGGTAATTCACAGTTGACAGTAATGTATGTATTCCTTTCTCAGTGACTTGCGTATACCGTAGATTAATACGTCTCAACGAATGACAAAGTTTAGTTTTGAAGCACAAGTAGCGACATATATGGTTACAGTTTTGTATCTCACTGCATGGTTTTCTGTTACCTTCTGTGACTCGGTGTGCATTGGTTAAAGACTCATCTATTCATTCCTCCTCATTTGCAAGTTCTCTTTCTTCACGACATTCCCAAATTTGAGTAAGAACTTGGATACCTTCGTCAGACAAATCATCAGACTCTCCGATGTCTAGATTCTGAAGACTGGCAATTTTCTCCGATGGTGAGCAGCAGTCGATCATTGCAATTTGAGCCAAGTTCTAGATTCGTTAACCAACTACGGCTCCCTCTTAATAATATTGAAAGCAAGTCGTTATATTTCGTTTTATTCAATTCATAAATGTACCTCGAACGAGGAAGAAGAAATACTTTAAGCTTATTAGCATTTCAAAAAAGGCACTCCAGAGTTTTACAGAAATTTCGTTTCTTCGAGCAAATTAATGTAAAAATAATCCATACCTGGTGACAACAGGGTTTCTAGGTACAAAAGGCAATTATCAAAGGACTCTTCTTCTGTTGTAAATCTATAAAACATTTCTCCAAAACGTCTATAAGGACAAAGAACCATATTCAAAAGCTCAGAACGGGTTATAACTGGTAAATGTTGAAAATGATTCCTGAGTTATTGTGGTCTTGCTTCAGAACGTTCTTCAGTTGTTCTTTTCTTTAGAGAATTTGTAACTTCGATTAGAGAGTTCTTCAGTTGTGAGAGCAGAATACATTGTAATGTTTCTATCTTACGATTTTGAATGTGAAGTATATTATCCTGTCGCCCATGTTTAGGCGGATAATTTAAAACTTTTCTTTTAATCTATGATATTTCAAAAATAATTTCTATAATTTGAAAACAATTACAAGTATGGTATTGTTTCTCTCAATTGATCATTTTTTTACAATAAATAACCACCGTGAAACCGTGGCTATTACCCACTTTAGGGGTAACTACTCCCTTTTATTAGGATGAGGTGTAAACTGTGCATAGGGAAGGAGGAAGTTGGAGATGGTCTTGGTGTTGGAAAGTTATTATAACAATGCTTCATTTCTTTATTCCTAACTGAAGGATGTCGGGACAAAACAAGGAATGTCACAAAACAGGTATATTGAGAAAATCAAGTTTTAACTCCTTCATCCCTTAATGTTTAAACGGCTCAATAAATATGTAACCTTGTCTCATGTGGTCATTTATGAGTTTTTTCTTCGTTCTTTATAGGTTTGTAGTTCTAATATTACCCAATAGAATGAACTATACAGCATAACATTGCTAGAAATGTACATCCCTAGTTTTTCCCCGACCCCCTTCAACTGAGGACTATTACGATTTTTTCATCGTGACCATGAATCTAGGTAGAATATTTTAACCATGGATTGATGAGGTGCGTGCACGCTACGAACACAATAGGGCCCTATGTGGAGAAGTTATTCAAGACAGATGCATGTTATCTTCTATTCCCGGGACAGTTCGGGGTACTAATGAGAGACAGGGAATGTGTTCCAGATGGAGTATTGTGCATTTGATGGTATGATGTGAATAGGTGGGCGTGGGTGTGAGAAGGGATGAGTTGAGGTATTTCAGGCTAGTTGCGATTGAGAGTGTGGAATAGAATACTGGTTAAACGGGTGAGAGTGTTGTTGAGAAGGATTGGGCGCTGAGGATCGTATCTATATTTAGCGTCGTGGTGCATTGTGTCCAATAATAGTGGATGAGAGGTTTCGTATCGTTGGGTGATGTATCAGATGCATAGTTTCTGTAGGCAAAAGAGGATATGAGGAAAGCCGATTCGTGTATAGAGGTCGGCGATAGGGCTAATAGGTATTATTCTGAATGCGTTCCAAAAGGAGTGAAGTTCAAGAATTTGGAGTTTCTTGTAGAAAGGTAAAGGTGCGGCAAGCCAAGTTGTGTGTCCGTATTTTAATATTGGGCAAAAGAAAACTTTATATGTATTTAAAATGTATTCTGATGCTAAACCCCACATTGTGCCGGTCAGTCTCTTTTACAAATTTTGTCGATTATAGACTTTTCTGGACAGGCACTTTAAATTGGGTGACCAGGTGAGATAGTAGTCATGTATCAACCCTAAGTATTTGACATAGCCTATCTATCTTCTATCTATCCTCCATGCATATCCAGAACTGTCAGACGAAGATTTCTGTACCTCTACGCACCTGCCTACAGAGTTACACAAATTAATAGTTTCAATGAAAATTCAGCAGTTGTACAATAGATTATGCAATGTTTCTGCCGTGAACGAGGCATGCTAACAAGTCCTTTATAAACTTTTGGAGAGCAAATAAAATCTAATATAGTTTGTTAAAGGGCCTAACATGAACTGTAAATTAAAATAAATTATTTCTGATTATTTAAAACACAAGGGCAATAAAATAGTTGAAGGTAATCAAATCGCTGTACAATTTTTATTCGAAGTGTGAAAGACAAAACAGTGATATTTTAGACGTGTCTTAATCCTGATATCCTAAGCGATAAACGCTTTGATTATGCATTTGAAATCCTGAAAGAGATTCCATTGAATAAAGAGAATAATGACAGGGCTAAATAATCTGCATCAACCTTTCAAAGAAAATCAAGTGGTAACACAAACTTCTCTGAATTACCTGTCCTACGATCTAATAAATGAGATGCAGGGTAGAGAAAATAACAAGCTGCATGCGGTTACCTCTTGTAACACCCACAGAATATAGATCAAAGATGAGAAAATCATAATGAAATGCAAGGATATAATCCTCTTGTCCACGATCTAATAAATCAAATACAGAGCAGTTATAAAAAGGAAGCTGCATGCAGCCGCCAATTCTAACGCCCACAGAATAAATATCAAAGGTAATAAACTGATAATGAAATACAAAAGAAAAAAAACTCAGAAACAAAAGTTCAAACAACATGCTGAAGCAGTCTTCTTAGTAACTTCCAATGAAATATTCCAATAATTATTCTGATTTATGCATTCCTGAACAACTTTCTCGTCGGCGATAGTAAAGAGGAACTTTGAACGCAAAACGCTATAAAATATATTTAAAAATTACATCATCTGCTTTCTTAAATTCCACGTACAACATTTCAAATACATGGACCTCTAAAACCTACAGAATAGCTCATGACCGCCGCATAGCGTTATCTCTGAAAACTACCCTATCGCCTCACTCTTGACGCACCATAGCTGTAGTCTAAAGTTCAACATCATAGGAAGGTAAACAACCAACGCAGTACAACGCTGATTACGATATTAGACATCACCATCACAAACGAGATGCTCCTCATGGATTCGACAGTATCACTTACCGGTACATACGAGAAGGACCTTATTAACTATCACAACTGGTCACCAGCATATTCAACCGCGTACTACGAACTGGATAGAGATACGTACCAGCTACCTGGAAAATTTAAAACAAATCATGCTACTTCAACCTTATTCAGCTTACTTTTACAGATCAATACAATTTAACTCCTTGGAAAATCCTTACGCCCATACCGGTTAAACGTTTCCACCTACATCTCCAGGAACACCAGCTATTGTCAGATCATCAGACAAGAGTTCATCCGGGCTATAATATTCAGGACCAACTTCTTAATTTCACGAACCACATCACAAATCAATACAATAACTGCAAACCATCTGTGTTGTGTTATTCAATTTAGAAAAGGTCCTCGACAAGGTATTGCACCAGGGCTTAAACAGAAATATCCTTCACATTCATATCCCCAAGCCAAAACTACACTAGTGTCCAAAGTTAAAGCAAAACGAAGCAATCTCCACAGAGGTAATATATTTCTTTAAACACTTGGTGTTACAGAAAGTTATGCATGAGTATGGTATACAACGAAATCAAAACTGCAAAGAAACTGAATGTATACTTCAAAAATACTCAATCTCATGGTAGTAATATCACAAACGGATACAAGCCAGAATTATAATAATAAGATCAGAAAACAAAATAAAGTGAGAAACCCCCAAAATGGAGCTTAATAGGGTACCAGGTAAATATGAAACCGGCATTTGTGTATAGACGGCGTTAGTTGGCACTGTGGGTACCGTCAAACTGCGTCCTTGGCGACACTTGCTTGTTTTGACTGCTGATAACGACTTGCAACTCACAACCAGGCAAGTTTCATGTTATAGTGGAGTGTTTAATAGCGTTGAACATGGCGCAATTTGTACCTACAAACTACGATGTGCGGACAGCATTGATTTTTTGTTACCATTTGAAGAAAACTGCTGCAGAATCGCATCGCATGCTTGTCGAAGCTTACGGTGATCATGCTCTTGATAAGTCACAGTGCTATGCGTGGTTTACAACATTTAAAAGTGACGATTTTGACGTGAGAAGCGAAGAACGTGGAAGACCACCGAAAAAGTTTGCAGACAGCCAATTGCAAGCTTTGTTGGATAAGGATGAAGCTCAAACGTAACAACAACTCGCGGATCAATTAAATGTGACACGAGAAGCAGTTTCCATACGTTTAAAATCCATGGGCAAGATTCAGAAGGTTGTAAAATGGGTTCCACATGCATTGACTGAACGACAGCAGGAAAACCGAAAAACCACTTGCGAAATTCTGCTCGCCAGGTACAAAAGGAAGTCATTTCTCCATCGAATTGTCACTGGTGACGAAAAGTGGATCTATTTCGAGAACCCTAAGCGTAAAATATCATGGGTAACTCCAGGAAAACCGGCGACATCGACTGCAAGACCAAATCGCTATGGACGGAAGACAATGCTTTGTGTTTGGTGGGATCAGAAGGGAGTGATCTATTATGAACTGCTGAAACCTGGCGAGACCGTTAATACCCAACGTTACCGACAACAAATGATCGATTTGCATCAAGTTTTGCGTGAAAAACGACCAGAATATGACCAAAGACAACATAAAGTGATTGTGCTTCACGATAGTGCACCCTCCCACACAGCAAAATCGGTCAAGGAAACGATTGCGACGTTTGGCTGGGAAATCCTTCCGCATGCGTCTTACTCACCAGACTTGGCGCCTTCCGATTTTCACTTATTTGCATCCATGGAACACGCACTTGCTGACCAGCGCTTCACATCTTACGAAAATGGCTTGATGACTTGTTTGCAGCACAAGAGGCATAGTTTTTTTGGTCTGGCATCCACACATTGCCGGAACGATGGCAGAAATGTATCGCAAGCGATGGCCAATACTTCGAATAAAATAGTTCTTAGCATTGTCATCCAATCACTGTGTCTTTTCTGTACATAAATTCCGGATTCATATTTACGCACCTGGTATATAGTCACCCCTAGCAGCGATACAAGTCTGACAGCAATGCTGCATAGTACGGATAGGTGCAGCGAGATCTTGTGGCAGTATCTCCCATTATTCATGCGGAGCTATTGTGAGAGCATCAAATGAGATGGGTGGCCGTTATCGCGAAGCAACTCGCCTTGCTAGGTTGCCTCAAGCATATTCAGTTATATTTAAGGCCGGTTAACGCACTGGTCAGTCTAAAAGGCCAATACTTCTAGTTTTTTTCTAAGTCGTCCACCAATACAGCTCTATGAGAGCGGGCATTATCGATCAGGAAGAAATTTTCTCCCACATGCGGCCGAAACACTCTCAAATGTACTGTCAAGATCTGATCGCGATATCTGGTAGCAGTTTTTCCTTGTCCATTCACCCTGGTGGTTTCGCGTAGAGGCGTTTTTCAGGTGCTACTAATGCTGGCATCACCCCACAACTTCAGTATTGATCACATTCGATGATGTTGGAAGGACTATATCCTGTTCCCGGTTCTCCCCAGATGATGCACCGTCGAGAATCAGACTATAGAGTAAACCACGACCCATCACTAGATAATACGAACATCCAATTTACATCTGACGAATTACTGTGATCTCGACAACATTGTAGACGATTCCTTCTTTGATCAGCATTCAAAGGTACATAAACTACCGGTCACCTTGCGTACAGTCATCTTTCCCCAAGCCTTCTATCCACAATTGTCCGAGTTATTTGCCTTCCGGTTGCAGCAGTGTGGTCTGATGTCAGTTGACGGATGCTATTCCATATTGTGCGCCTGGCGTTTATCCGCAAATAACGATCTTTACTTCCATATATAACTCGTGGGTGTCCTTGTCTTCTGGACGTGTCTTCAGTGTCAATCAATAGTCTTCAAGGACGATTAACCACAGAGGAATTCACTCTGAGTTATCTGACTACTTTGGGTCTGTGACTGTGCAACTTCAAGTCTTCTAATAATTCTCCAGCGTCAAGCGTCATTTATGAAACTATTTATGTTAATTATATATCTGAAACAATAGTACGGTTATTTCTATTTCGGAAAAGGTATTGTACCTTAACAGTCAACAAATAGTATTGTATTTTCTACACTATTTGAAATCCTCTGGTTTAATTTAAGTTTGCGACTTAAATTAAGTCATTTCTAAGCTCGTCGACTTAGCGTCGTCTTTCAGTCATTTCTAAGCTGTTCAGTATCATTGGTATCATCTGCCTTTCAGAAACACTGATAATCGACACCTTTGTATACTTTAGTAGACGTCATTTTAACAGCCTACGGTTGCAGTCACTTGCTATACTAACGACAACCCTTCTTTTCTACCATTAACTATGTCTTTGTATATTAAAATGGATAGAAATATGTTTTTGACCATGCATAGATATCATCCGACATTTTAAAACAATTATTTATCACTTTTTGCATATTTTGCTTTAATGTTGGACACTAGTGTATACAATAAACTAACACAACACTACAAACTGCCATTGACTCAGTTTAGGCACTGGTGTCACATTTGGTATTTTATAATTAACGCAAATAATACCGAAACACTGATCTAACAACATAATCCATTCCGACTGAATCTTGCCCTCAATCAAACTCCTATAATCCCTACCAAAACTGTTAAATAAATATATTGGTGTCACATGCCATTGCCACTTCATCCGAATCCCTCACTTGGAGTACCTCACAACAAAAGCATACAACAGTTTAAATCTCCACAAGCACCTCAGGCATAACCTGACGCCTCTCTCCTATAGCCATTTTCAACACATGCAGATCATTTCTGCGACCTATTCTTACCTATGAACATATCCTCTTGATAGCTGCACCTCACCGATTCGAAAACAAGTTGAATATCCTGGAACATCACGCTTTTCGCAAGGCAGATTGCTTCAAAATATCCCCACCGAAGAACTCTAAGCTCGAATCACAATGACATACAAATTAATTATTAAAAACTAACAATACTGGAGCGCTCCATAAGTATCTGACGTTATACTGAAGACGAAATATTTAACCATGTTTGTTCATTTTTGGTTTGGCTCATAATAGACCAAACTTTCAGTCGTACTCAGTGTATTACGCTAGTTGTTCCTATGACGCCCACCTTTTAAGTTATGTTTAACTGTGTTTCTCTTCTGTCTCACTTAGATGCTATGGTGATGCAATCGAGCAATACAGTATAATAAATTAGAGATCACTGGTTTCAACGTATTATCATCAGATTTTAAGACGCTATTTCATCGACATACTTTGCAAGTCTTCACTCTGCGCTTTGCAACATTTTTGTGTTTTTTTTTTTCAACAAATGTGGATTTCCTTCCTTGTGTTACGGGATGTACTGATGGAACATTAATGAACATTGATAAACAGAATGAGCATGAATGTGTGTATGTGGACAGGAATGGAAAACAATTACTTAGCTTAAAAGGTGACAGGGACAACGAACTACAATCTCCTTCCAGACATTGCTTCTGTGTATCGAATTATATTATTTGTTTTACTGTATTAAGTTATCTTGCAAACTTAGATATGTTCTATAAATACTCATGAGCTTCCACTCTACTAATTCTAATTCCAATTCAATTCAATTTCATTGCAATTTTTTCTTCATACAGTCAATAATATAATTATAAAAAATCGTAGAATACGATAAGATTGGTAAATGTGAGTTTTGTGTAGAAGGCATCGCAGTGTGGGGACAATTCATGGCATAAGAAGGTTCATTCATGCCCTATGTGGTATATTATCGATTCAGTATAGAACAAAATTCAACTCACCAGTGTCCGAAACTTCAACACGTTGTACAAATTATCATGCAAGAATTCCCAGTAACATTTGTCTGTGACTAAGCCCTTTGCCCTTCTCAGTTGTGGTGAGTGAGAAAATAACTGCGGATGTACCTAGTGACCTTCGAAGTGGTGGTTCTGTCATGGGTGTGCCTGTGGTGAGAGCGAGTGAAGTTATAGAAAAACAAGGTATTTCTAATGGCATAGAACGTGACAAGAGTAACAACGACAGAGAGCAGATAGTAGATGATCAGTGTGGTGTTGTGCAAATTTCAGAGGTAGTTATTAAGGAGGGTAACACGGAGAAAAATTTGCAAGTCATTGGTAGAGGAGCAAGGGAGTGCAAATTTCATTGAAGAAGATGAAAGTTAAAACAAAGAAGAAAACCTATCGTGGGAAGAGGAAAAACACGAGATTGAAACGTAAAGTTGAGGTAAGCGAACCAGTTTCTTTTTTTTATAGAAAAAGTCCATTAGAAAGGAAAAAAATCAAAATTGAAAAACTGACAGTTCAAATAAACAGAAATCCTTATAAGTTGTCTTTTCGTAAAATTGACCTATTTTGCACTATCATTTTGAAGAATACGTTCCTTTTTGTCAGATCAAAATATCGTGATGGTATTTAAATAGTATTTTAAACCTGTACTGTGGTCTCTTAAGTTGGAAAAACAACTCGTTTTCTTATGGTAAATTTTATAGCGGCAGTGTGAACGACGGTTTAAATCATGGCATTAGTCAGGTGTTTCGTCTGGATTCTATTACTAACAGTGAGAGCAGTCTCCTCAAACTTCTGGAGATACCGGGTGTCCACAAATTCCAATGTGTCCTTTAATTTGAAACTTGCTGCACTGAATATCTGCAAGTTTGACCACTTGTTTGATTCTCGGACTAGACAGAAGAGCTCTATCCATACACGTTTTAGGCCTACTAGAAATCCATTCATCAGATTTACATACTAGAAACTACAACTATATTACAATCAACATTGTTATTGAAATAGTTGGAGTTAGTTGTTTATTGAGGGGTGACCTTAAAATCTCGGGATGGACAAATTTTGCTTTAAGTTGCTGGTATGACCATTATGAACGTGTGCTTACGTAGTGGTTCTCATGTTATTCATGAATGAATGAAAGTGTTTCAAAATATTGCGTTATATTTCACGATGTTGAGAACAAAATACCTTCTTGTCATTGGTGATATGAACTCTATTTACGAGAAATCTTCTTCGACCTCAAATTCAAATTATAGTGATTCGTTCAAAAACGTTGTGGTATTTCCAATTGAGTGAAGTGTGGAAACTTCTTCATCCTCAGACAACTTTGTATACCTATTTCAGTCACAATTCTAAAAGTAAATTAGATTATATATTAGCCAATCAGAAGTTGACATCTTTTCTATATAATATAAAAGCAACTTGATTAGGCATAACTAACCACTTTCAATTGTGTGTAAATTTAAAGTGGGAGATGTCACTTCATATGAAGAAATCATATATTTGGCGGTTGAATGCAGATTTTTTAAATGATGATCAATTTAATTTGGAGTTGGTGGGTATTTAAAGTTATGGGAACGAACAAAGAAATTATTTCGTTTTCAGTATAAATTCTTTGTTACTGAGTATTATGCAGATCAAAAAATGATGTTAGACTATTACAATGAATTGTTACAAGTTTATACGGAAAATGATCTAAAAATCTTCGATAGTTACCAAACGTTCCTCAGATTCAAAACAAAATCAAACTGATACACAATCAAAAAATAGCAGGTTTAGAAAAGCGTAATTGACTTTAAAAATGTGGTATATATAAACATTAAGTCTTCACACAGTTCTTCGTGATAATAAATGACGGGATGAAAAAATTACAAACTCATTTTGTGATGATAAAGAAAATATTTATTATAATCAAAACGTGTATCAAAGGATTCGCGGTCAATATATTAAAGCTTTTGGTAAACAAGATTCTGCACCGATAGATATTCTAAAATGGTTTCAATTAAACTCGTTACTTACAATCTCAGAAGAAGAGGTAAATGTCTTGATAAGTCCCTTTTTATGATATCTGAAATTCAGAATGCTATTTCTACTCTTAATTCCGGATCAGTGGGGGGAGAAGATAGAATGTGCAATCCTTGGCTAAAATGGAATACAGATAAGGTGTCTGCTGAGTTAGTTAAAGTTTTTAATTCAATATGTTCAACTCCAAAAATTGACACGGAATTATTCTCCTCGATAGAGGTGATTCTTAAAAAATAAAAACATGGCTTCAATTGACTCGTTTAGTTTGATCCACCTTTAAAATTGTGAGTGAAAGTTTTACTTCGCATCCTTGCAAATGGACTTCAACAAGTAGTCCCGAAAATTTTACATCCGTGTCAGAGCGAAATAAAAGGAATGCAACCAATTTATATAGATGTTATAAATCTTCGAGACGTCTTAATGTATTCTCAAGGCAAAATATTTTCCCTTTTATGCTTTTAAAACGTATTTTTGCCGGGCATTTGATAATCTGGAGCATGATTACTTCTATCAAGTAATGAAACTGATGAAGTTTCCCAAACTTTTTATTGCTCTAATACAATGGATTTACAATGCAAGGTGGGTCAAATTATCGATCAAGAGTCTATTGAGTCCAAGAATTAAAATCAATAAAGGGGGTCTACAGGGGTGTTCTTGCGCAACATTTTAGCAGCGCTATGATACCGTTCGTGACCACTATTTATAATGCATTGATTTCCTATATCGTCCAGTCTGATAGAGAATATAAAATGATCATGTCGTTAATCGATAAATTTCAACGCGTTTCCCGCATGCAAATAAATAAGCACAAAACTCACGCTCTTGATCTTAAAAGTAATATATGTAAAATATATAAATCCCAAATTAAAAATTTGACCATATATCATGATATTAGGCAGTCATTGATTCCCTGATATCAGCCAGATGATAAGTACTCTAGAGAATAGCTTGTTACAAATGTTCACCAGAGATACCAAGATGTATAATCAGTGTTTATCCTCCCTACTTGCCCGTGCCCGTTTTCTGAACGTTTATGTGTTTTGTAAGATGTATTATGTGATGCAATTGATTCCCTTTTCAAACCAATTTTGGGCAAGGGGAAATAGGAATATTGAGTATTTTACGTGGTTTAAGTAGATGCTGCGTACTTCGAGAGAGACCTTATATAAAAGTTGTAAACAGGGAGCCCTAAATTTAAAAAAATATATATATTCAAATTGAATCCCGCGCACTCTTGGCAGATAGATTCATTCAAGTCTTATGTTATGGTCGAAAGACAATATCTCATGATGCTATAGTATTGTCAATTGATGAGATAGATGACATTTTACCAATGGATGTGCGACACGTACATGGATGGCCCTATGTATATTTTTGACTAGATTAGATTAGATTTTGCCTATGCATTAGTAGGTCGTGTACCTTTCGAGGACTTTACCGTTAATTTTTTTATCAATATTATTGTAAAATGCTAATAACTAACCAGATTAAAGGATATAATCAAGACTCTGACAAATGGAAACAAGTCTGCACCACTTTATCGGTTTTGTGCTATAACGCTGTCCTGCATCACTATGTTTTCTTGCAGGTGTATAATATTGAATAATTTGGTGTAAATCTTAAACAGAAAGGGATCTGTGTGTGCTACGTGTGGTGCCCAAGAAACATTATTTCATAAATTGATTATATGTAATAGTAAACAAGCTATGTGGAAAAAATTCCAACAGATTTATAGGAGAGTTCTATGATGTCCTTCTCACGAGATATTTTTGATCATGCCATTATGAGACCTCATTATACAATTGTTTCAGCTGCTAGACACAGATTCATTATGTGGCTTATTGCAGTAACTTTCTTAGTGTTAAAAACTGAAAAAGACTTGTCGGATGCAAACTGGAATATTCAATTATTGTTATATAATTGAACCCCTCGGAGAAACAAAATGTTAAGCGCCATCAGAAAATATCCACAGTATATTAAACATAAAATACAATTGTGTCTAAATCTTGAAACTTCGAGAGCAAATTTTTGTTTTAGTATCCAACAACTGTTTGTACACCTGAAAAACAAAAGTTTCCGCTCGAATTGTCCATATTTGGACACAATTATATTTTATTTTTAATATGCTGTGGAAAATTTTCTGATGGCGCTTATCATTTTGTTCCCCCGACGGGTTCAATCCCTGCCATCTCAACCTTTTTTTTCTTCTTATTTTTAAGGACCATTACATTCTCTTCCTTTTTACTTTCGAAAAACGCTCTGTTTCAAGAAAATAGGTCAGAAAAATCTGGTTAGATTATTTTTCTTTGTATGCGTTGTAAAAATTAATTATGCAATTAACAGACGTAGGATATAAAATCAGGTAAGACTGCTTTTTGTTTATCATACGCGATGCAAACACTAAACATGACGTTAGGATGTACTCGTTTGTCTACAATTGTGTATTTTCAGGCGCGAATAAATATGCGCATGGCGCATATCAATAGTTGAGTGAACGCTGGGGTTTGAACTTAATGGCCAACCATTATTGCACTTGGGTAATAATTGATATTCTGTCGTAAAATGCCTTCCCAACTTTTATCTGCAATTGGTCCAAAATTGGCTCAGTTTTGGGGGGCGAAACCAATTATCTAACTGTTATCATCATAATATTCAGTTGGACCAAACGTTTGTTCTGATAGAGTGAGCAGCTTGCGGTTACTACTAACAAAGTAGCATAGCATAACCAACTCATTGTATATAGCGCATTTGTAGTAAGTTCTTCCCACAACGAAACGGTAATGATCGGGTGCCAGTTTAATATAAACAAAATTTCTTGATAGTTGAAAGAAGGTGCGAGAGGCGAGAAATACTCAACCGAGAGCACGCGAGACTCTCGCTCTCGCATGACCCACTCTCGACTCGCTTCTCGCATTGTACAAGACGATGCAGACAACCACCGCACGCCTGAGCTCCTCAATCTGCGAACGCGCAATAACGTCACAGGGCTTCTTAGCACTGTAAATAGAACGACCAAACCACAATTTGCCAACTCACCTTCGTGGCCGACTGGTCAAGACATCGGCTTCTTGAGTGAAAGGTCCCGAGCTCGAATCCCGCTCGGATAATCTTTTTTCTTTCAAAATATATTTTTATATGTTCATATTTATTATTAATAATTGCTTTCTTGCATTTTACGTAGATTATCTTAAATTAGTGACCATGCGTTCGTGGAGGTTAGGTAAGGTTATGTGCGGTCATGTATCTTTACACATGTTAACATTCTATTTCACTGTAAATTTTGCGCTATAACATTCTACTCCATGCGCAAAATTTACGCTGATGCATGCGCTGCGCTGATTGACGACCTCAGGCGTGCGGTGGTTGTCTGCAGAGTCGTTCGCATTATCCACTTTCGCCTCGCCTCGCCTCGCACTTTCCTTCTCTTTGCGAGGCGACACGCGAGAAATTCTTGCCTCACAGTGAAACACTACTAGGGAGCTGTAGTGAATGTCTGGTAATCTATAACGGGAGAGGAAGTGAGTCCTTGCAAACGAAAATATTTCCTTTTTGTACGGAAAAACAATTTCTAGTAGTAAGTAAACAGTTTAGGATCAGGCTAAACTCTTATGACAGAATAGTAAATACACTTGAATTCGTTAGTTTTGACTGTTAAGTACTTATCATCGGTTCGCTGACATAACGACGTATCTCAGTTTTGTTAATTTTACAGGAGAGCAGAAAACAGTTTTTGGCTTTTCGTTGAGAAACTGTAACTTAAATAGATTTTAACTAAGAAGAATGACATTTCGTATTAAGAACAAATAATAATGGGCAAAGTATCCGTCGTGTTTCTCACTCTTCCAGCTACATCCGATTTGCCGTAATTTTATAATTTTCATAGATATGTCTGCCCGTAATTATTACGTTTCAATTCGTTAAATCGGATATGCGTACAAGATCTCCAATCTGAAAATCAAGTGTGGCACGCATTTTGCTTAAGAAACTTCGCGAAAAACTGAAATAAGAGATTTTAATAGTAAGAAAAAATATATAAATTATTAATAATACAATAAAGAAAGAAATGCTTTATTTTCATTTTGGACTTAATGGTAACTTCTTTTATTATTAGAATTGCATTGTTTAATTTTTACAATTAGAAACATTATTTTAAATCTTTATTCAAAATAAACATTACAGTTATTTATTCCGTACAAAAATAAAGAAGTATGCATATTATAATGTGAACCTAAATCCTGAGTGTCAAAGCGTTTCAGAGAGATTTGTTTGCAATCCTCTTGCAAATAACTTGTTTTTAAATAGATTACATTCGGTAAACTTCTGACAGATTTGAGTTCACGGATGTCCTTCTATGTGACTTTTGTGTCATCATCCGTCTTTTTAAAGACGCATTTATTCAGCTATGGGTCAGAAATCCAGAATCTTTTCCGTTTCTAGTGTGTGAACAATGTAGGGATTTTTGCGTCGTGCTAAGTGTAAGATTGGTACTAGTTGGGCAGGGACGAGCCCTTCCCCAGTTCCTTTAATTGCTTGCTCTACAGCACTATGTGCAGTCACCCTTGTTCTCTCCATGGTGTGGTTAAAAAAATCGCAGCACAATCTCAGACAAATTTGTAGTTTTTAAGATCACATGCAATAATGCAGCAATCGATATTATGTTCTAATTTTGAACATGCAACTGTCGGAGTAGAGGTGACCTGTGCTTTCCTTATTAGTAGAAAAATAAAGCTCCTTTTTGTATACGATAACACTTGTTAGTCTTCAAGCGTTACGATTGATACATTACTTTATGTTACCGCCGCTGTGCTATGATATACGCCTACACTGAAACCAAATTAATATTATTTCTTCTTGCTGACAAAGAGAAAATAAAGCTTTTTTTTCATACCAGAACGATTGTTACTAGACTACAAGCGCTACGATTGATGTAGTCTATTCCTTAAGGTTACCCTCGCTATGCTATGAGCTACGCCTATAATGAAATCTAATTAATATTTTCTCTGCTTGACAAAGAGGCGTAACTTTAGATAGATCCTTATGTCAGGCAGAACATTGTTCAAATCAGAGATACGTCAGAACCTTAAAGTGCTGTAACTCCTATGTTTTTGCGTTTTGAGTTACGTCGCTTCGTCATGTGTTGCAGAGTACACATATATACAGGGCTTGGACAAAAAAAATCTAAAAACACGTCATACAGGACACGTAAGTGTGGCCCGCCACTGTACACCACATGTTGCGGTTGCCGATCGTGTTTTGTTTTCAATGTGTCATGTGGACCTTCCTCTTCCGTCAGCAGTACCCAGTTCACCTGTGAGTGTCGTGGTGTGCAAGTGGTGCGGTATAATGGGCGACCTGACAGACTTCCAAAGAGGCATGATCGTTGGTGCCCGTCTGGTTGGAGCTTCAGTGACAACAGTGGCGACCATTGTGGGGGTATCGACAGGCACTGTGTCCAATATCACGAGGGCATCCACAATGCATGGGCAAACAACGTCTGCAAAGCACAACAGTGGTCGAAAGACAATCCTGTCCGATAGGGACAGGAGGGCATTAAAACGGATTGTAGCAGCTAAAAAGCAGACCACTGCAATGAAAATTACGTCTGAACTCAATTTCGGCCTACAGAACCCGGTTTCATCAAAAACAGTGCGACGGGAACTTCATAAAATGAAAATTCATGGCAGGGCCGCGATCGCCAAACCTCTGGTTACAGCAGTAAATGTAAAGTTGCGTATCCAGTGGTGCAAGGACCACAAGGAGTGGACGCTTGATCAGTGGAAACACGTAATGTATTCCGATGAATCGACCTATACCTTGTTTCCAACAACCGGTCGTGTTTACGTATGGAGAACACCGTCGCAGGCCTATTATCCAGACTGTCTGTGCCCAACTGTAAAGCATGGGGGTGGTTCTGTTACAGTATGGGCAGTGATATCGTGGTTTTCTGCAGGACCCATCATAGCCCTGCATGGAATGATGAATGCTAAGGCGTATGAGGCCATTTTGGGGGACCAGGTTCTACCCATGGCCCACACATTGTTCCCGGATGGTGATGGCATCTACCAAGATGATTTGGCACCCTGTCACGCTGCAAAAACGGTGCAATCATGGTTTGAGGAGCATGACCAGGAGCTATCACATCTCCCCTGGGTCCCACAATCACCAGATCTGAACATCATTGAGCCATTGTGGTCTGTGTTAGAAAGGCGTGTTCGGTCTCATTACCCTCCACCATCATCCCTTAAGGAACTGAAGCATTTTTTGGAGGAAGAATGGTACAACATTCCACACACCACGATTCAGGAGCTGTATACGTCCATTCCACGTCGGATCCAAGCTGTTTTGGACGCAAAAGGAGGCCCCACACCATACTAGGTATGATTTTTACACTTTTTCAAACGTTTTAGTTTTTTTGTCCAATCCCTGTATATACTTAGATACCAATAACTCAATTTCCGTAAAAAAAATAGATACGTCGTTATGTCAGCCAACCGACGTTATATTGTATTAAATGTGTGTGGCAGGAAACAGGTGAAGTGATTGATGTCTTACCTCGAAGTTTGGAGATAGGTGTCCACTGTCTAAATGTTTACATTAAATAACACTTTTTTCATTATTTTTCAAGTTAGACGCGAATTTTGCAGAACATTTTTCTTGAATAGAATGTAGTAATTCAAGGATATTTGTTATTGGTAGCCTACGTACAGCTCTTTCAGTTTCCAATGCAGGTGACCTTAGTGGTCAAACCGCGAAATAATATATCAACAGGCATGAACTTATTGTCAGTTGAAGAGTGGATGTAGTGGTGATAACTGAAAACTTTTTGTGTGAATTTTCATCCGAGACCTTAAGCGCTTTGTTATGTAGGTTTCTAAAGTTTCCCGCTTCGTCGCCCAGTTTCCAACGAATGATAAGAATAATAACTTTAAAGGGAATACGAATATTATGGTATCTGTTTTGTCCAAAGTGTTCAGAAACTAACTGTGAAAAGAGCAATGAAGTATTTGTTTCCACGAACAATGAATGCTTCCCCCTCGTGGTCAATTGCCTCGAAACCTAAAGAAAACAAGGAGAGGAAATAGATGCATAACACAAAACGACAGCGGATAGAAAAATGAGGATAAAATAGTAGTATTGTTAGTCTTGACATTTGATTTTTTGTTAAATATAAATAGTTCGTAGAGAAACTAGAGATAAGTCGATACCAAAATTTCTCGATACCGATTCTTATTTATGACCTTCAATACTCTATATTCGATACTCGATACTTTCTTCAACATTGTTCTACAATGCAAATGATAGATATTTAATTGAAAGTAATTAAGTAATATATAAATTAGAGATAGGTCGATACCAGAATTTCTCGATAATCGATACTGGTATTAATTTTTCACCTATTTCTAATTCAGCACAGGTACATTTTAGGAATGTGCTACGAATATCCCAAGGATATTTGACGATATTCTTGGTATATACGTAGAATATTCTACGAATATCTGAATGTCCGGAATGAGCGCATATCCTAACGATATTCCAAGTATATTCTACGAATATGTCGAGAACAATTATGCTTTGGAGATATTCTGAGAATATTCCTGAAACTCCAACCCAGAATATCGTTTTAATATTATAAAAAGAACCTAGTAATGTCCTTATTTGATGACAAATATTCTGGACGCTGGACGCATATTTTGGATCTAAATCGCATATCTCTGTGATATCCTGTGCTATTTGGAACGGTGCAAATGATACATTCAGAAGTAATACGTATGTAAATATAATGTTTTCTATCGTTTATTCTACTCTACTGTCTTCTGTATTTAATACTTAGAATAATTTTGTATAATTTTATCTTAAATGCAGTATGAAATTCTTTACAACTTTGTTTTCCAGAAGAGTGGAAAAAAACTTTGCTAAACTTTATTTTTATATGGGCCAGTCTAGTAACTTTGGACTTCGGCCCGTCACGATTCGCTCCTTAGCTATTAAAATCTACATCCATGCCCTTGCCGGGACTCGAACCCGGGACCTTTGAGCCGTTGGCCTACCGCCGCAGACCGCACGGCCGGCACAGAAGAGTGGAAGTAGTCTTTTTATAATTTGAAACCGTTAAAGTTAATACTTCTTTCATTTAATAGGGTATATCAAAATATATGAAAACAAACAATAACTCCATCGGAATGAAGTCAACTTTTGTCATGCTTTCTCTGTCACTTCTGAATGCTTCTCTTTTGAGGATTGTACTCATCAGAGCCAGTCGGTTATCTCTCTCTCGCTCTGTCACTGACACACACCGAAAATATTAGGAAAGCAAGTATTATTTAATGGTGTTCCTAAAGGTGGGCTAGCGGTTGTTTTGTAGTTTCAAAGCTCACAAAATCTGCATTGTATTCACCATGCGTCCGTTCTTTACATTTTTTTTACGCATATTTTACCGATAGTACAAATTGTGCATCTTCTTATTTTATGACGGAATGTTGGTATCTGTATGTGTGTATTTCTGTGACTGGATGGATAGTCATCCGTAAGCCAAGCGACAGAGAAATTGACAATAAGGAAAGGATTCCACTGCTGACCCTGAAACTTGAGACGAGGAGCTTGCAGCAGAGGAAACGCCAGGTGTCGAAAAACTAAAGGACAATAAATGTTTCCACCAATTGATCTGTTATTTCAGTCGGCTTTTCCCCAACATATGAAAGAAGAAAACTTCCTTCAAAATATTTTTGATACCGATATGTTGCAAGTATCGGTAGCATCGAGGTATCGAAAATATCGTGGACCCATCCCCTAGTATTTATATAAATAATGTTTGTTACTTACTTCATATTCTACAAATATAATATTTCTATATGATATCAGCAAGATGTTTTAAGCTAAGGAATGTCAGGTTGAAGCAAATACAGCTTAATAGTAAGTACTGCGCTCTAGAGCCTATGTTCTACAACTAGTACTACTACAAATACTATTACTGTTATGACTACTACTGCTACTTTGATTGATGTGTAGGTAACACCTGTTTACTACATTGTTCAATAGAAGTATTCATTCTTACATTGAGGAAAGGTATATTCTTCTACTTATTGAAAAATGATAGACTGATAGTAAAGTATACATTAAGTTCACAAGTAATTGACCCATATAACATTTTCAAGGTACTGCAATCTAAAATTTTCAACAGAGCAAAAATGGATCACCAAATGTGTTCAACCTAAGAAGACCTTAATTGACAGCAGTGTTTCTTTGAGGTAAAGCGTTCTGGATGTATTATGAATTTCTAGACAGGGTAAAAAGGAGAGTGGGCATAATTCTCGTAAAACAATGAATGAACTCTTGTTACAGAACATTTTGTTTTTAATTGGGGGGTGATTGATACATCTGGGGAGGTAATACTCCCCGGTCACCCCTCTGAAAGAAACACTGATTGACAATGGACCACCATTTCCATGTGATGTCAACAAATTCAGTAGTCTCTTTATAACAAATAACAGTCTCTTCACAAACAGGGAAGTCCTAATCCAGTACGTAAGACAATGTTTTGGGATATTTTAAGCGTATCAGAAAAAAAAATTGAAAATGGACTATCTACACAAACGAAAGATGGTAGATGTGTTCAATTAGAAATATTCTGAAAAGGGGTTTATGTTAACTACACAATTTATAATAAAGTTCTGAAGACACAACATATTAATTTCTTCACCCAAAGAAAAACAAATGTGGATTGAGCGGAAGTTACACAAGCGGTTATGCCACAAGGAAAAATGAACTCCAGGATCAGTTGGGAAAACATGTAAGCGAAAAGAGAGCAGCTACAGCAAAGAAAGACGCTGCTAAAGCTGATCCAGAAACTAAGAAGTCTATTGCTTATGTCCTTCTGCAGCAAGCAATGGACATTTCCGGTAGATTTTTTTATTGTAATAAAAAATTCTTCTGTTAAAGTAGACTACGGAAAACATTTTCTTCTCTTTCTGTGATGCATTTATGAAGAGTAATGAAGACTTGCTTCAAAACAGTCTCAGCCTTGCGCTTAATCGGGCTCCGCCATGTTATGACGTAATCAGTCTGCCGACTGCTTGTCATTAACATACAGATGGTATTTGATTAGTTATTATTGTTAACAAGAGATAGCAAAAATGGATCGGAACAAATAGTATAAGTGGTGAACAGCGTTTCTGTATGCCTTAACACGTCATTTAGTTCGTTTTATTCATTTAAAATTGATTTTTACTTTTAATACTTCTTTAAGATATTGATATATTTTTGTAGCTTCAACACTAATTTATAGCAGCTCTTTTTTCATTATTAAATCATAAGATAGCTTCTAATAATGCTCTTTAGAACTCTTGTACTGAAAAAGAATTACCTATTTTTTCTGTAAAAAAAATGTGGGTTTTTACATTGTACAATTGTATACTTTTTAATGAATGCTACTGAAGCGTTTTTGAAGAACTTAAAAGCACATTAATTAATAGTGCTCGTTAGGTACTGCCATCTGTTAACAATTTATCATACTACTTGTAGTCTGTGCATATACTGAATACTTTTAATATGTCATTTTAAAAAATAATAAAAGCATGTTAGAAACAAAAACGTAAATTGAAACATTTACATTGAAGTTACTCTTGCGTTCTGTGAAGTAAAATAAAACACGATCTTTGATAGGATTCGAACAGCCTTAGGTGAAAGCATAAAAAGTTAAAAGTTGCATGCGCCAACCAGTTGTGCCAAATTGCCAAGACAGCAAGACTGATACAAACCAGCGATAAGAAGAGCACTGCAAGAAAATACTGCCCCCTGTCATTGTTTCGAGCAATTTCTGTTATTAAAAACATGTTTTGGTGTTTTAACTTATTGAAGTGTGTTCTGCAGATTTGTACATTAATTATTTCGTTAAGTGATAATGTGAATGTTCAGTCTCGTTTTTGTTTTTTCGTCTTCAAACTTCTGAATAAGGAACGTAACATAGGGAGAAGCATATAGCTACGGAAATAATACAGATTTATTACGTCAACCCAATCAGAGGATGATTTTAGTTGTATGACGTAGGAGATTGAATTCTCAGTATTTCATGCTATATTTCTACGTAACGGAAAACCGTAGCGCTGAAATTTCAAAAACATTATATATTATTTAATCTGATGTACACAAACAAATTGTAAAATATATAAGGACGGGGAAAACGGAAATGTCCATTCTTCTCTCCAATTGCAACAACAGCCATAAATTTTTCAAAACAACATTGGGCAACTAAAATCTGACTGTGAATTGAAGACAAAAGCACTGTTTCATTTGGCATGAAGATCTAGCCAAACGAGGATCTTATGAAATTGCGACCTGTGTAAGATAGTATGTTGATACTCCGCACAAGGATGATATTGAAGAAGTCGAATTATTTTTTTATGGATGTCCAGATCAAAACAAGAATTCAACCGTCACTACCATGCTCTTTCATACAGTTGTCAGCTTGAAGAACATCAACCGAATTGCTGTTAATTCTTGAACCCTATCGTGAACAAAATACAAATGATTTGGCTCCAAGCTGCTGGAGACCTGTATGTTCCAGCTTAACATGTTTCCATGTTTCGCCTTACTATCAAAGCTTATCTATTCTTTACAACGTACACACGATGCAAACAGCTAGCTTCTTCGAGAAACTCTGATAATACTAACGGTAAGTGAAGATGGTGATGGCGATCCTGGTGGCTGAACTACAAAGAGGGAACTATAAATGGTACCAAAAAAATCACATCAACTTCATTTATTTCCAGACCAGCCATTTACAAGATGAATACCAGTCCATCATTCTCAAACGAGGAATTCCTTTTGTCGCTGAGCTGCATGTGTCAAGATTGTACTTGAACTTACCATTCATATCTACTTAATGTTCTCCTGTTGTGAAACTTCCAGAACATGCATTGTTTTATAAGTCATTATCAAGAAATGAATTTAAAAAACAGGTGAATTAGAGCTGATGAGTACCACTTGCCTCGTTGTAAAGCTGATGATTTTTATCTTGTTCAGTTGAAAATGTTTTCGGTTTAATATCATCAGATATGTTTAGAACTAAAGAGAAACTTCAGAATATACGTGTAATTTCAGATACTTATTTCTTGATTTTGTTTTGAATTTTTTTGAGTATTTGTAGTGACAGCAGCATGAAAATAATAAATGTTTCCAAAACTAACGTATATGTCACAAGAAAACAGCTCAAGTAGAAGGCCTATCTCAGTACATACTACATATAAATCAGTTCCATAACACCACTACGAGGTGTAAGTCAGCAGAATTATCATATAATTGATTTCTTTCACATGAAAAGGTGCATGTCATTTTTTTTTAAGAAAAGACTTTTAAGACTTAAAAGGTTCAAAGTTTACAATACTACTTTGCAAGCGCTATCCTTACTGTATTTACACAAGTTGGATCTGCTTCGGTAAGTCTCAAACTAAGGAAACCATAAAGAGAAGAAGTCCTAGAGCAGCAACTTGAAACCGCTTCCCTGAAAAGTGTGAAAAAAATTAGACATGCTTCTTCATCTCCACAGGGAAGAATGGTTTTAAATAGTTTTTTCCTTTGTTTCTTTTACATTTTAGTGCATTTCTACTCGTATAACACGTGATCAACGATTATATCCAAATATTAACGATTTATACACGCATATAAACAATAAAAAGTCGAAATAAAAAACAAAACGCAGGAGGAGTCTTCAGTAATCTGGGAGAGCCTCTGAAATAAATAGTGGCTTTCTGTGAGAGACCCACCAAGTCAACAAAGCCGTGATTAGACAATTTCCTTGACATCTGACTGTAATGTGATGATCTCTGTTTACTATCAAATTGAACTCTGAAAATACAATGGTACATCCAACAACAAAATATTAATTACCACGCTGCAGACAAAGTAAAGGCAAGTACATAGTAATCATGCCTTTATTGCCTTTGCAGCTTAGGTCCTTCTCTGTTGAGCCCCGATTATTTCACCTATTTCATACTACTTCATGGCTACGACAAAATATCCTAACATTGCGAAGGTGTGCTTTGAGACTCCTGACAAATTACAAAGTAACATGTATCTCACGCAAACGAAAATATTTCCAATATTCAAAAGAAAAATAATAAACACGTTTGTCTCTGAAACAGTTTAATAACCTAAATAAACCTTACAATGTGACTTTACAATAAATCAAGAAAGGATGTCCTCTTGCTACCAAACCATAATTCGCGTGCAATGTTCTACAGTATTATCAGGAAGCGAACATAAAAGTTTATATACACTTCATGGTTTGCTATCTGAATGGGTATTGAGTTATTCAGCCGATCATTAGTAAAATATCCTATCTTGAAGAATTTAGATGATTCTTTGTAACGAAAAATAATGTAAGTAGAAAGTGTAAAAGTATCGAAACCAGAAATGTTTTCTTATCTGTATGAGCATTGTCGGTTTCATGCTGCAACGAGAAATATGTCATCATCTGCGGAAGCCATATCCACTTAATCAAACCAAATATGTTATATCATTTAGAGGTGTCAATGTCTTCTGTAAGCAGAAAATGTAAAGAACAAATAGTATGTTATTCGAATGAGATTTAATTTCGACCGATCATCATTTAAATGTCTTCTCCGTTTACGCTCCGTTTATATTTAAGCAGAGATGTTGTCCCTCGTCGGTAGACTTGAGATGATGTACCACCTTGAAGGACGAAGGTGTTTTCCGGTGGTCTTCTAATAATAAGTTTTTCATTCTGTTTCATCTTTAGGCACGAGAAATATGACATCATCTGCAGAAATCATCTCTAGTGATCGTTTAGAAGTACAAACATATCTCTTGTAGGTAGAAAATATAACGTTTTTATAACTACAAATGATCTGTTAATCTAATGAGTTTTACTTTATTCGCCCGACCATCAATAAAATGTATTCTCCCTTTATTTTGCACTATATTTGGTGAGAGATGTGTCCTCTGGTCAGCAAAAAATAAAAATTTCATATGATGTTACATCATCTTGAATGACGAAGGTGTTTTCCGGTAGCTTTCATTCTGTAATAGTTTTCATTCATACTAAAAAGGTTTTCATTCTGTTTCATTTTCTGGAACGATAAATACGTCTTCATCTGTGGAAACCATATTTAGTGAATCAAACCATTAGATATGTTCTATTGTGTAGAAGTACAAGCGTCTTCTACACTGCAAAAAATAGTTGTGTTAATTCAACACAATGCGGTGTCCCAGCGTGACTACCACTTTTGTGTGTTAAATCAACACAACACACGGCGTTGATTTCGGTACTGTAAAAAAAATAAGTTAACGTGGCAGTGAGATTTGAACATGGGTTGCTCAGTTAGAAGTCGAGCGTCTTACCGACTTGGCTAAATCGTTAGACAGTGAAGGTGCTAGATGCAAACGACATTTACTGAACAACATTTGAATTAAACGACTACACTATAGATTTAAACAGTGTAGGGGATCAAACATACATTCCTGAATCCCCAAAACAAACTAAGATACTTGCACGACTTATCCCATGGTTTACTCACTTCCTATTTGTCAATTGAGGACCAGAATTCCCATTCATTGAGAACATTCTATTTCTATAAAAACAAGCAAGATGGCGACAGCCAAACACTTGAGCGGCATTACTGCTTATCGTAACAACATGTCATATGCTGCGCTTGCTTTCATAGAAATGGAACATATTCTCAATAAATGGGGATTGTGATACCTAATTGACCAATGGAAAAGTGATTAACTCATGATGTAAGTCGTTAGAATAACTTTGTGTGTGTTTGGGGTCAGCAACATTTTTTTTATACTCTAGATTATTTTAATGTAGTGCTTTTTTCATCTGACGATTTAGCGAAGTCCGTAAGACGCTCGACTTCTAACTGAGCAACCCATGTTCAAATCTAGCTGCGGCCATAACTTTTTTTTCTCCCAGTACCGAAATCAACACCGTGTGTCGTGTTGATTTAACACACAAAAGTGGTAGTCACGCTGGGACACCGCATTGTGTTGAATTAACACAGCTATTTTTTACTGTGTAGAAGTAAAAAAAATTTAAAATTTTAAAACTTGTACAAATTGTGTATTTTTGGATATACGTTATGCAGCTGGCCATCATAAAGCTCTTTACAATGTATGTTATAGTACTGAAGGATTTGTGTGTGCTGTGATCAGCAGAATGGTAGAAAATTTTGTGATGTACTTAGTGTATGAAGTAGAAGGACGAACATTTTTAACGGCAACATATGGAAATATATCTAATACGTTATTTTTACAAAAGAACTATTGCATATGTGGTCTCTTTTGAGCTTAGAAAAGTATCGCTATATACGAGGACGTGGTGAAAAGTAATGAATCCTTTATTTTGGTAGGAAAACGGTTGAAGTTATCGGTATAAAACAAAAGCAGGTATATTACTAGAACTTAATTCTCCAATTCTCAATAATTATTTTCCCACATAATCCCTGTGTCGGTAAACAAATTTCTGCCAACGCGTGAGCAGTTTCTTAATGCCGTCAGTGTAAAAAATTTTTAATCCTGACGACGAAACAACAACCGTATATTTTGCTTCACTGCATCGTCCGATTCAAAGTGAAGGCTTCTCAGGTGCTCTTTAAGTTTCGAAAAAAATGAAAATCGGATGGGGCCAGATCTGGACTGTATGCAGGATGATAGGATAAGATAAAATGAATTTTATGAGCAGGCCCGCAACTATGGTTTCTGTCACCCGGGGCAAGCACGCAATTCCCCCCACCCTCCCCCGAGGTTTGGTTAGAAAAGTGTTACTCAGTTATACATTGCATTCTTAAATTACATTTAAAATAAAACTAATGTTATCTCGATTTTTAAATATTGTAACGTAAATTATTTTAACCTCAAAAATATATTATGTTCGTTATGTGCTTACATGGTTTAAAAATAACTTTGTACAGCTTTCATTTTTCATTTAGCTTTCGTTTGAAAATGAACAAATTTGTTTGTTTGTTCGTAAGAGAGCATAATATGGCTCCAAATACAAGACACTTTTACAAACTTATTTATTACATTACATATTAATGTAGATTTAAAAAATGAAAAATGGGAAAACTAATATTAAATACAATTGTGTTTAATATTTACGTATCTAATAAAGACAACACTCAAATACTTATGACGAATATTGAGTATTAGATACGTAAAAATTTTGTATTATTTATAATAACATAATATACCGGTACCAATCAAGATAAGTACATACTTCCTTACATACATTCATTCATGCATACTGTAACATTTGCATTCATACGTGCAGGTATACATTTATCTATATAGAGACATATACGCGAGTGTAAAAGAAATATTATAATATATTACACCTAAAAGGTAATCCTAAAATGTCAGTACCTGCGGGATTTTTTTACTAAAACAACATATTAATATACTTCATAAAAATATTAATGGTGTTCCAAATATACTTTTTTCAAAGACATTGCAGATATTCTTTTCGCTTTAACGAAAAATCTATAAATCTTGTCAAAGTGTTGACATAAAACTTCAACAGCTTCCTCTTTCGATGACCATCTGGTGTTACTTTGAGATTTTAAGGGAAGTGGTACATGTTTTTTTTTTTTTTTTTTTTAATTTCCCATCTAGATGTAGAGGCTGAGAAAAAAGCATACAGGCAATTTAGAATACCAAAGAATGTTTGAGCTTCAGGTGATACTTCCGCTGCATGTGATCCAACTAAATTCAAAGAATGCGATGCACATGGTACAAAATATGCAAGTTCGTATTCCTGGAGTATCCTCGACTGTACCCCCTTTATATTGGCTCCAATACCAGCCATATTGGCTCCATTATCGTACGATTTCTCTCTGCAATTCTTCATGTCCAAGCCATCTTTTTCTATCTTTTCCAAAATCTCTGTAGTCATGCCTAATCCTGTCTTGTCACTAAGGCTAAGAAAGTCGATAAAGCATTCTAAGATTTCTGGCCCGCCTTCTGTCATTTTCACATAACGAATTATTTCTGTCATTTGATCGTTATGGCTGATATCAGGGGTTGTATAAAAAATTAATGAGAAATAGTTCGCTTCTTTGACATCATTCAGTATATCCTCTTTTATTCTCCCTGCTATAATGTCCAGAAACTCATTTTGTATTTTCCACGAGAAATAGCTCAACTGTCCTTTCTTATGCCTTTCAATATGTTCTCGCAAATGAACATTGTAGTGGGAAATTAGTTCAATTGTGTTAAGAAATTTTCTACCAAGTGCAGACTTTGAATTTTTGAGCCATTTCGGCGCCCCTCCAACCACGCGCCCGGGGCACGTGCCCCGCCTGCCCCTCCCTATTTGCGGCCCTGTTGATGAGCAGTAACAGCATTATGCAGGATGAGGTAGGACAGAGAAACAAAGGCGCTGGATATTTACAGTTGTCATTACACTAGTGTAAGGGCGAGCATAATCGTGTTGAAAGAGAGGTTGCATTATGAATGATCTCGTTAAATCCGTGCCTTCAGTTTTTTTTAGAGTGTTACAGTACTCATCAGAGTTGATGGTCTTCATTTAGACATGAATTCTATATGCACTACACCACGAAAGCTCCAGAAGGCTGTCAGCATTGCCTTCTCTGCCAATGTCACAGCCGTAAACATTTTTGGTGCAGGCGATCCTTTGTGGTGATACGCCATGGAGGTTCTCTTGTTTCCAGGGTCGAAATCATGTACTCAACTTTCACCACCTGCGAGAAATCATCACCTTCACATTCATGGCGCTGAAGCAACTGTTTGAAAATGTCCACTCTGGTCTGTTTCATGTTAGGAGTCAGCTTGCATGTCACCCACCATGACAAAGTTTCTGGTATCCCAGATATAGGCCCGTAACCCTAGGAGAGCGTGATATGCCACACTTCGAAGCGAGTTCTTCCTGTGTGATTCGATGGTTCTCCCGAATCCGCTCATCAGTGTTGTTGTTTGCCAATTTGTTGTTTCCCATACAAGTCAAGGTTCGCTCCGGATAATTTTTCTGTACGAGCACGAACAGCCCAACGTCTTACCGTACTGATGTCTACACAGTCATCCCTATATATACCCTTCATTCTCCGATGCATGTCACACCTTCTGCTGTTAAAACTGCAATCACCGCCCGCTGCTTAAGTCCAGGGTTACCGACGTCCTCCTTTTTACGTCTTGTCCTCCCGCCCTCCCTCCTTTTTCAAATATATGGAAATGTCCTCATTTTTAAGTCAAGAACACGATGTTTTACGGTCTACATATTTTTTCTCATATATTTCCATGTTGTTTTGCGTGTAGCCTTTTGTTAATTTATTTCTCATAGTAATAGTAAATTCGTTTCTGCGTTTTAATACACAATTTATCATAACGTCTGTGGAAGTTGACTACACAAACATGTTAAAACACACACGAACACACCCTTCCATTCACATACAGAAAATCTGAAAAGAATGCTCCTTGATGATTCATATTTTTCTCACAGACATTGTTACATGGAGCATGTTTCAAAAAGGAATGTGAAAAGACCTACTTCATTGTTTCACTTCTTCCGCGCCAAGCAGTATTCACTGTTCGTCAATGTCTGATCATTTAAGCTTTGTCAGAAGTGTAACTTCAGACATTTGAAACAAGTCAAAGTCTGAGAAACGCAAGTGTAAATTTAACGAGTCAACTCTTAAAGCTAAATGTGAAGCTTGCAACTGCTACGTACAAGTAGGTAATAAAGACATTTTAGATTTGGAGCGAAATGTGGATACTGATAAACATAAAAGAAATCTTAACAAAGCAGCTGGTAACGTAAACATTAGTGGTGTTTTTAATAGCAACACACTTGGTCAGAATTATCTTGCGGAAGGTGTGCATGACTATCATACTGTTTATCATCATATGAGCTACATGACAAATGACTGTTGTTCTCAGCTGTATCGCAAATTGTTTGATGATTCAGAGATTGCTAAGAAATATCCATGTGCAAGAATTTATTAAAGTGCAATTATCTTCTAATAGATCTATATCAAATGTCCTCCTTTTTTATCAATTATCCTCCGTTTGTTTAGTCAAGTTGTCCTCCTTTTAAAAAAACAGACCTGATAACCCTGCTTAAGTCTCACTGACATAATGTTTTTACAACTCGCCATGTTTCCTGCTGTAGCTCTGGGACTCCAGTACTGAGCAGTTGTAAACGGCAGCAGAGAAAAATGTCATGAATACAATGAAAAGGTACTACAGAGCATATATTTGTTTACATTCGAGTAAAAAATTGGAGGTATTACTTTTCAGCATCCCCACGTACTTGAAGTTTAAAGTTTAAGCAGCAATGCAAGCAGTGATGTCGCGTATCAACGTTCACAGGATCACGTGAACTGCCAAATATTTTAGAATTATTATTATTATTATTATTATCTTCATCATCATCAAAATATTTTCGTCTCAGATTGTGTCTCCTATCGAGAGATTTAAAAAATATTCCAAATTTTAAATTGTGACACTGAGGCATATGTATACAGTTCCTTTTCTCAAGTTGTGGGTACTACCCAATTCGTCTCGCGTTCACATAATTGTTGTGCATTCGTTGCTCCATAAGTGGCGTTAGGCCTAACTTATAACATTGTGTATATGGGACCTCGACGTGCACTATCCAAATGTGAACAAAGACAGCAGAAGCACAGCGGTGACCACTGTTGCAAACTCTTCTTGACTTTTCCACCCATTCTCGTGTTTAAAATGTAATCAAATACTCTGGCAGAAGCAAGGATAAACGTTCATTACATACCAGGATCTCAAAGTACGCAATAAATCATTTATGGACAAATATATTAAACGCTTAAATAACATAATGTTGCATCTCTATTTACATAAAGTTGCTTGAGTTCCAGTATCAGTTATAAACGAAGATCTAATGAACAGTATCGTGCAGTTTGCAACATTTCGTAAACACTGAACAACATTTGTGTGTGTGTGTGTGTATCGTGCGAGAAATTGAAGGGATTTTCGGAACTGGTTTGTTCGTTTGGCCATTAAAGATTTATCAATAGAAGAGACATAAAACATACATTTTTCAATGCATTCCAGTAGATCAGTATATACTTATGCTTCTGCGCTTGACTAACTTTAAGGAAGCATTTTAGGGCAATGAGACTAGTCGATCAACCCCTTCATACCTAAGAGCGCCAAAACACGAGATCTGAAGAGAGAAAATATTGTCTACTTTCGTGAGTTATTTTCTAATATTAAAACATCGAATTAAGTGAGCGGTTTAACTTTCATGTTTAAAACGGAAGAATACTTCATAAATAAATAAAAATAAGAAGGATATATGCAATTTCTTCTTATTATTATTATTTGTGTGTATTTACTGTAAAGTGCAACAGTTTGGCGTTCAATTTTCAATTGTCTTACTCTCGTAGAAAATTGCTCTGAGATAAATTCGTCGCTGTACTGTCGACCTTTCATACCTGGATATATCTCAAAATACGTGCTTTTATATGTTTGGAGTTTCCTCTTTTTTCTGAACTCAATACAGAGCGTAAATAAGTTATGGAAAGCTATAGTTCTATTCTGTACTTAACAAATTGAGAAATCAAGCTCTCAAACAATGTGTTTCTTCTTCTCGTACTTTCCTCGTTGCTCTTAGGGGCAGGCACTCTATACCTGGATTTTCAGTAAAAGCTGGAGTTTTGCACGTTTTCTATCGATTTTTACCGTAATAGTTTGTAGTTAGATGTGTTCGAGAATTTGGTATGGCGACACCCCACACTGAGGGAAGGAAGGTCTGGCGAAATCACTGGTTGTGAACTACCATATTTCAAGCCCACGAGACGCCACTGAGTGCAAGTCACTAACTTTCCGAGAATGTTTAATTTTCTTTGTAATTATCGATATATGATGATCTATAAGATGATCTGGATGATCCATAAATACAAAATTTTAAAAATATAAGAAAGTCAAAATCGCAAAAAAAAAAAAGTATCAGCTTCAACAATTTCAAATTGAAAACAAACCAAAAATGTTCACACATATATTTCAAACTGATTAGACTTAGCGCCCAAATGTTCTTAAATGCATGTCAATATGTGAAAGCCTTTGACTTTCTACCGTTGGGTATGCAATCTTAAAATATTAAGACCTAACTATTCATCACAAAAGAAAAGAAAGAAACAAAACGAATAAACGTGAATGAATCATGATGGTCGTGTCGTAAGTTTTCAAGGTCCAGACGTACAATATTGGAGCAGGCAATTCTTGGAAGGTTAATCTGATTTCTCTCAGTAACAATAGATTAATGTCTTGGTGGTGCCTAGAATTAGCCAGAAAGCGCCAACCACCTAATTTCTTTCGTATTAGGTTATCTATAAGATTATGTCGACATGATGTGTATGAATAGCTACTGGTAATCTCGAAACTCCTGGTATGTCTAAACGCAAGTGATTATAAATGTAAATTGTGGACGGAAGCACGCAAACCTAAAGGCTAGTACCCCAGAAAGTTAAGAATATATCATTCTTTTTCTTGGATCAGAAAGTAACGTGACAAAGAACGAATTGATACATAATCAAATAGTAGAAGTTCCACTGCAGTTGACTGTCCTAATCATGGCCTAAAATATTACATTACCATAGCTCCTTGGAGGACACACGGCGCTGACTACGTAAAATTACATTAGAGACTCCGCTTCACTCCGACCAACGAAATTAAGAATTTCGGGTTTTCTTCTCCAAAAGTCTCTTTAGATGCAAAAATCACAAAATTGGTTCTCGTTTTCCTTTTCTCAAAAACAAATTTGAAGCGGAGCGTCTCTTTCCAGATATGACTGACATTAAGTAGCCCTAAAGGCATTTGAATGATACATATTAATAGTAATAAAAATAACTAGGACACATTTACCATTTGCCATCCTCACAGAATTGAGCTGAACTACTGGTTGTCATACCTCTGAGCATCCCCGTAAAATATGTATAACATCCATAGGTGACGTGGGAATCGATCAATGAAACTTGCCAAACAAGTTCATCTCTACATTCTCAGAACAGGCCGCTCTTCCACTCTTTTCTCGGTAGTCGTCCATACAATGCATCCTGTGCAGACGGTTGCTCATCACACATGCCAGACGTTTCCTGTAAAGGGAAAATAAAATAAGAAAGTAAAATACTTTCGAGTTTTACACAGTAAGAATAAATTAAACGAAATTTAAGTTAGTATCATAGATAAAATTATTTCACTTAAATTAGCAAACTCTCTACTTCATCTTAACATATACCGGTATATGTAAAAACCTGAGGTGGGCCGGGAACTGATCACCGGACCCCTCCAACGACGCTCAGCTCTAGATTCTTGGACCAGGTCACTCTGCTACAATTTGCTTCGTAATTACCCGGAGAATTCTTCCTGGTGCAAAGGGCCACTCATCACACATGCCACACAAAACCTGTAAAAGGAAAACAATATAAGAAAAACGAAATCTAATAGAAACTAGAGGCCTCCCGGGAACTGATCACCGGATCTTTCCAAAGAAGCTCATCTCCACATTCCCAGACCAGATCCCTCTTCTACTCTCTGCTCGGTAGTTGTAAATACAATGCATCCTGTGCAGAGCGTTGCTCATCATACACGCCAAACGCATCCTGTTAACCTATAAAAAGAAAACAAAATAAGAAAATAGATATCTAAAGCGAAAATGACAAATCCTTTCAAGTTTTACACACGAATAGTCAATTGATCGAAATTAAAGTCAGTATCATAGATAAAATTATTTCACTTAAATTAGCGAACTCTCTACTTCATCTTAACATATACCGGTATATGTAAAAACCTGAAGTGGGCCGGGAACTGATCACCGGACCCCTCCAACGACGCTCAGCTCTAGATTCTCGGACCAGGTCACTCTGCTAAAATTTGCTTCGTAATTACCCGGAGAATTCTTCCTGGTGCAAAGTGTCACTCATCACACATGCCAGACCAAACCTGTAAAAAGAAAACAAAATAA
>JAGDQP010002751.1:0-65867 GCA_022664845.1 Lepisma saccharinum | reverse complement strand
CTACTTCACCTTAACATATATATAAAAACCTGAGGTGGGCCGGGCACTGATCACCGGACCCCTCCAACGACGCTCAGCTCTAGATTCTCGGACCAGGTCACTCTGCTACAATTTGCTCGGTAATTGCCCGGAGAATTCAAATTGGTGCAAAGGGCTACTCATCACACATGCCAGACCAAACCTGTAAAAAGAAAACAAAATAAGAAAAACGAAATCTAAATAGAAACCAGAGGCCGCCCGGGAACCGATCTCCGGACCTTTCCAACGAAGCTCATCTCCACATTCCCAGACCAGATCCCTCTTCTACTCTCTTCTCGGTAGTTGTCAATAGAATGCATCCTTTGTAGAAGTTTGCCCATCACACACGCCAGACGTATCCTTTAAAGGGAAAATAAAATGATAAAGTAAAATACTTTCAAGTTTTAAACAAAAATAGCCAATTGAACGAAATTAAAGTTAGTAACATAGATAAGACTATTGCGCTTAAATTACTGAACTCTCTATGTCACCTCAACATATAAATAAAAACCTGATCAGCGGACCTTTCCAACGATGACCAACTCTACGTTTTCAGACCAGGCCATTTTCTACTGCTTTATTGGGTAAATATCCATTGAATTCCACACACTGTAAGGGACCGTTCATCTCACATGCCACATTTATCCTGTGGAGAAAATGTGAGAAAATGCCGAAAGTTACACACAAAACATTTCAGTTGAAGGAGAGTAAAATTAGTATTAAAAACCTGATTATCCACTTCCTTGCCGTACTTTCGACGGATGTACATATTTTTCTCGCAGGCGACGTAAATCTTTTGACACAGTCACACTGATTATGCGCTTCTGTTAAACCCAAGCGCAAGAATGTATCGGGCGTGTCTGTTTGTCTCCAATTGTCACTTGATCCAGAAATTACACTAATTTTCTAAAATTTGCAAAATCTAAAGCGTGTGCACAAACACAACAGTACTTAAACTGACAGATGAGATACGTGAAACAAAATGTTTATAACCTGCAGGGCTACCAGGCCACAAACAAACGCTACGAATTTATGCATTAAATTGAAGAGAATTTATTTTCTTCTAATTTATAATACAAATAATAATACTATTAATCATCCTTCTCATAACATTGTGTTACAAATCTTACATACTTTAAGGACGAGAGGGATTTTATAAAGATAAAAGAGGCAAGTGTCTTAGTTGTAGAGCTTACTAGTTTTATTGCTCTTATATGACTACAAGATAGAGGAATTCGACTGAACATGAAGTACAGAAATTATACAATTTACATCATCTTAAAAGAAATTACTTAGTTACATATTGCACAATGAGTAATCACTCAAGTAATCATTGACATCATAATAACCCTTATTTACCAACATACTAAATAGCTCAGTTTTACATTTATTAATATTGTCAATATTCTTCAGGTAATTGGGTAGTTTATTATACAGCCCAGTACACAAAGAGTAAATACTAGAATGAGTAGTAGCGAAATTTTGTCTTCCTACAAATATGTTTCTTCTTCGTCGTGTATGATAAGTGTGTACATTTGTCGTATAAGTAAATAAGTGACTATTTTTCTTTGTAAATATTACGCTCTTATATACGCATTGAACTGTTAGAATATTTTGAAATTTAAACACATCTTTTCATGATGACCTCGGGCTCATAATAAGATTACTTCTAAGAACCTTCTTTTGTATATGAAAAGTATTTACACTTACATGCGATGACCCTCAGAATATTATTCCAATGCTAATAAGAGTATAAACGTTTTCGTAATATAATGAGAGCAGAGTTTGTCGAGAGACTTACCTTGTAATCCATATATGATGAACCAGACACCATTCAGTTTTTTTTATTAAGTTCAAGAATTTGATTATCCCATTTTAGCTTTTCGTTTATAGTTACACCTAACAATTTACTTTCAGAAATTTATTCTAAATTTAAAGAATTTACTACTATGGGGGAAACATAGACGATCGGTGAGAAAGATGAAAGTATCGCACTTTTGATTTGTCTACATTTATATTCAGGCTGTTTATTGAAGCCCGTTCTATTAATCTTGCGATCATTGATTTTGTTACTTTCTGCTTCCTGATGAGTGTTTCCTGTCACCAAGATATTTGCATTATCAGCGTACAAAACTACGTTCTCTGGTGAATTGAAATAGGTCATTTATATACAACAGGATCAACATAGGTCCTAATATAGAACCATGAGGAACACCCTTGTTAATTTCAACCTCTGAGGAACGGAAAGCCTTGCTTCTCTCATTAAGAATCCTAGAGATTTATACTATCTGCTTTCTATTACTTAAGTAGGATAAAAATCAATCATATGATACACCTCTGATTCCATGCTGAAATAGTTTCGTTAACAAAGTTAAGTGATGCACGTTGTCAAATGCCTTAGAGAAATCTATAAATACATCTATATTATGTTTGTTCAGTGCAGTATCGATAGATTGTTTCTTTTGAAAGCCATGTTCGCACAGGGAAATCAACTTGTGTGCAGATAGAAAGTGATTTAAACGTGCCAGCATTGGGTATTCAAATATTTTAGAATATATTGATAAAATAGAAATGGGACGGTAATTCTGCATATCTGTAATGCTTCCCTAGAAATAACCTTAGCAATTTTTAGCCTGCTTCGGAAAACCCCTGACTCAAAAGAGCTATTTATAAGATAGCAAAGTTGGTTTCCAACTAAATGTATGCACCTTTTAATAACATTAGATGGAATTTCATCCAGACCAGATGAATTTGTATTTGACAGCTTCTGAATATGAGTGATAACTCTTCAATTGTAAGTGGAGTTAGAAACTCACTTTGCTCCATTGAAATTTCCTTATTTAGATATCTGATTCCACGTTGTGCGGACACGGTCTTCGAAAATGTAGCAGTATAAGGAAAGTGATTATTAAATACTTCTGCGATATCTTTGGGCTTAATGAATATCGTACTGTCAATAGAAACATAAGGAATTTCATTTTTTACTTTTTTATTTATATTTTTATTTATTAAATTCCACGCAGTTCTAATTTTATTGGTAGCCCTATTAATTAATCGATCGTAATAGCTCTTTTTGCACCTCGTACAACTTTCTTCTATGTTTTTCTTTAAAATGAAGATTGATGTAATTAAGCACAGTAATTGACGGATTACTGGAATGTCGTTTTAGTTTGTTATACTGAAATAGTTTCTGTTTGGAAATGTTAATCCCTAACGACAGCCAGTCATAATGTTCATTGTTAATTTCAGAGCACGACACGGAAAAAGCTACATTAAAATAATATAAGAAAGTTTCCAAGAATTAAATATCTCGTCGGTGTCTTTGGCACTTTAAATTTCTCGTGGTGTCAGTCCAGGACTCTTGTGACAATAAATAACAAAAATATTGAATATTTTCTTTCGAAAAGAACCTACGAGTTATTATTCTGTGTTCAGAAGAAAATAAATTTTCATTCATATCAATAGAAAACGAAAGAGCTTTATGGTCTGAAAAGCCAAGTTCACGAGTTTTGAAACTGAAACTTCTTTCGTTCATCCCAATTATAATTTGATAAAGGACAGATTATTACCTCTAGTTGGAACATTTACTATAACTTGTAAGTTGTGTCTTTCTAAGAAACTTCTAAAATCAGTGTTCTCCTTTGAACCCATGAGCCAATTAATATTTATATCACCACAAATAATAATCTTAGGATTTTTTTTACAAGCGTAGTGTAACATGGATTCAATTTGTCTTTAAAATATACTAGCTAAGCCTACTCTCTACGATCTGATCCAGTGTTGCTCGGTGAATTTGAATATACCTGATATTTATTGTTAAGACTACTGGGAAGAACTTACTTTACTTATTATCTTGATTTTACAAGAGAGCGTTTTCAAAGTTCGAAACTAAAGCTGCAAAGTTCATAACTTTATTACATATTAATAACGAAACTGCAGTCACTGCTTCCACACATTTGACTGTTTCTGCATCAGAAATACGCACATTTCTGAAAGCTCCTTCACAGAAAAAGAATTTTCAACAGAAAGCAGTTCACTTCTAGAATTCTGACTTATACTCCAGTCAGGAAGGAAATAGAAGGGCAAAGAAGTTCTCAAGAGGAGATGAAATAACCAACTTCATCTACGAGCCAGAGCAGAAACCGGGCCACTCTTGGTGACCCGGTCCGAAATTTAACCCGATTGACCCAGTCTTAGCCTCAGTGATCCAACGACCTAGTCTTGACTCAGATTAGCAGACTGACTTCCACTGCCAACCCGATGATCGAATTTGAGACTATTTTTAGGAATATGAGAGTAATTCCAAACTATGATATTATTCCCATGTTATTACATTTGTTAGGAACTTTTTTGCGTCAATTCTTTTATCCTCTGGGGATAAAATCCATCCGAACAGTGCATAATAAGGGGCTGCCCTACCTCCCAGGTCAGTGGGTCGAAGTCGCGTCAGGCCGAGTCCCAAGCGTAGGATGGCGACCCGGTCCAAAACTCAACCTGGTAATCCGTTTCAGTGCTGCTACGAGCTTAACAGAAATAAATTAATTCATTTTAAATAGAGCAACATTTAAAATTCTTTTTCATCATAAGAGCCTCAAATCTCCCTAGTAGCTGTCTCATACTACCCTTACATCGGGAGGAAAGAGACACTTTAGATGGCTCGAAATAATTGCTTATAATTTCTTTCCTCAGAATAATTTTTAAAAGCTAAGAATATGTAAATGGTCATGAAAGAGTGCGTTACTACCCCACATAATCTAATAAGGATATGACTATTTGGAACAGAGAAAAAAAAATTGTCTCAATACTCTTTAGTATCCCCTAGTTTGATTCGACAAAGACCTTTGTTCGATCGACCATAAACTACGTATACATAGATCGTAGCTTCTAATGTAGAAAATGGGGTAGAACCGGATGCCTAAAGATTGTTGGCTCGCGGAAGCCAAAATTGTTAACAAAAGTAATGAAAATCAGTACAATTATTCAGCATTCATTATTCTTTAATTTGCTGTAGATACAAAAAAGTCATAGGTTTTTAATCCATTTTGTATTAAATTTTAATAAAAAAGTCAAAGCACTCGGAATTTCCAGAACGGTCTGGTAAAACCGGGTGCGCATGTTAATTATATGAAAAATGGATGAATCTCAAACTTTTTTCGCAAGTCAACCAACATTTTTGTTTCGCCTGGTTAAATTTAAGGTATATCGACAAAAAAAAATGTAAAGTCATCTTCATTCGCACCACTGCAGTTATCATGGACTCAGCCGAGACATTCTAAACACTGGATCCATCCATCGGGACATAGATATCATTATAATTTTAAAATTATGGTCTAAAACAACGTTCCACAAACCGTTGTCCGCGGACCACAGGTGGCCCTTGATGGTTCTCTGAGTCTAAACTAGATTAAGCATTAGTGAAGTAAATCGGTAAACATCAAGTTCAAGAAAATTGTGTATTACACGATATAGTTGAGAATCAGAAAGAATCATTTCATAAGGACTCAAGAATACAATAACTATTAAAAGTTGAACTATGCGCGTGGTCACGGGTTAAAGACCCACCGGGTTCAATTGAATGGGATGGTTCAGAACGCATTTTAACAAAAATTGTAAGGTGCCGTTCTTACAAGCTCATTAGCTCATTTAGGACGTTAATATCAATTAAAATCTATTAAAAACAACTGTTAAGATAGGAGAATTGTAACTAGCCAGTTCCTTGAGGAATGACGTCCCCTTATTTTTCACTGTTCATGATCAATAAGTCTTTTGCAGGTGCAATATACAAGAAAGGTAGAAAACATACATGTTCTATTCTAAAAAATAAATAGCTTATAGACCTATAAATATTCTTGATAATCAAAATAATAAAAAGAAAGTATTAACAAGTTCCCTCAAGCTTTTAATCGTAATATAAAACGAAAAGAATATTAATAATATTGTTTGAAAAATATTAGTACGCGGATATTAGTCAAAAAACATTAAAAATAATGAAAGTTACCTTCGAAGAGGATAAGAGTAGGCGGTCCATAGCACTCTCCAACTAATAAAATTAGTCTGCTCTTGAAAATAGCTTTCAAAACACTGGTCCGAAGAGGTCAATAGCTTCATTGATGACATATATAGTTTCTAATTACAGAAATATTTTATTTTTGAATAGCCTATTTAATAATAATAGAACAGCCTCCTCGTGAATTCAACTCTCAAATAGAAAACCAATTTTAAACTCTGGAGTGAGTCTCTTTCTCAACTGTTATTAAATATATGAGATTTTTCTGAGAGCTGTGTGAAAAATAATAATTTATTATTGTACTATAAAGATAATTTTAAAAATATAAGGCTTTTCCACAGTGGATATACTCGTAGGGTACTATCCGGTTTCACCCCACACGCACAGGTTATGAAAGACATGCCTAACTAATAAAAGTGCCCAGGATAGTCATTTAGTGTAAAATAAATAATTATGAAACACGCAATAAACAGTAATATCTATCTGTTCAGTCACTCCAGCAGTGATTCTGTAAGAATCGGTAAAAAAAAAAATGAGACGAAAACTCAGGCAAACACAACATCGGACACCGTCACTAAACAAATGACTGTAACAAAACGATGTAACGGCCAGTCCTTCTTCCTCACTAGTTGAACTTATTTCAGTCGTCACCCGCAAGAAAGCCGCACTGGTCAAGCGAAAAACAAGGTTTCACCCGACCATCTCGTTCTAATCCACTTTCCCCTAACTGTAGACCAATACTAATTACAAAAATACGGTTGCGCTAAACAAGCAACATCTAAATACTCTTACACAGAACCTATTATATCATTCCTAAAACTCATTGTGAACCCGTGGGTACATAATAATTTAGGATCATATTAAGACAGTTTTCATGCTTATTAGAAATCCAAAGAATTATGTTTTTTTTTTTTTTAGTCAGATTTTTAATACGAACTTGTATGTGTCGTGCTAAACTAGTTCTGGTGCTTCTAATAAACGCTCCTCCCGACCAATCAATCGCTAGGTTTATTCAGGTCTCTGTTTTGAAGATTCCCATCGCTCGGCATTCTGTTTGTTGCTGATCTTGCATATATCCATGCAGTCTTCGCAAGAATTGTTGTTGTTCTATTCCTGTATCTGGCAGAACTTTAGATGGCAACTACGATTTATTAATATCCATTTCCTTGCAAGTGTACACTTGGATTTCATCAGAAATGGTTGTTTAGTCCTATCTTAATGTAGACGTTATGGTTCCTCATGACTTGAAGTTCATTCAGACATATTTTACTACGCATGATTAGAAAGATACGATCTGGACTGAAGTCTTGTCTCGTGGTTCCTGGTTCGATGTCTTTCTGTTTGGGTTGATTTTAAAGGTATTAAACTCAAATTAGAAATTACATATTTTTAATTTGTACTACAAACGCTCGTTCATGTGTATAATACATATATAATTGAGGATTGTTACCATGAACATCATTCCTTAAAGGCATTTCCCTACATGTGCTTTTGGTGGTGAAGCTTCACTTGGAAAGAAAGGTGGAATTAAATTGCAACAGCTCTCTTTTGTATAGCCCAGATCTTGCGCATTTGCATGTCATATGCAAAAATTGGCAGCGAACGATTTCAAACGAATGAATCGGACCAACTTAATATAACTAATGTATATAATCCATACAAATCAGTTAGGGCAGCGTATCGCAAATGAAAATCCGGGGGCAATTTGAAAGTACAGATTATACCCTAAACTGGAACAAAGAATGTTTGTTGATATATTTTTTTTTTAAATACCACAAATGTAAGAGATATCGAGGAATAACTAAGCAAAGATTGTGGGATCGCAGAGTTAGTTGTAATAAATCATTCCGTAAAATAATCATTTGTTTTATCTTTTATGTTTTATTGATATTTTACGGAAATATTGTGGCCTTGGTTTTAATTTAAAGTAATAACCGAACTGAACATTCATCTGCTTTAAACTTAAAGCCGTGAAATAGGCCCTATTCATTTTAGCATGATCGTACCCGGGATTCAAAACTGTTCACCTGACTGAGGGACTAACACGTGACAAGCCACCACTTTTGGTTTTCACTGCAATAGTTCTGAGAAAGGCTTAAAAATGGATAGCATTTGTAAAATGCTCAATGCGTAAGTCTATGAAACGAATATTAATTCTAACCTTAACAATAATCTTGTTTAAAGAAATTATACGAAAAAATCTTCAAAACGAAAAGGTATTTTTAAATATTTAAAACTTTGAATGGTGATATTATATAATTGCATATAAAAAATATAATATTTGCAGAATTAAAGAACTTGACTTACCAAAAGCTGGAAAAGTAGCGATGGTAACATTATTTTAAAAACATTTTCTTCAAGAATGGGACTAAACAATGGTGCAAAGTAGTGTCTGATGGAGTTAATTTTCTAAGAAAATAAAATATAATTAACTGGTTCTGATCTTGCGTGTTCACAATTTTTTGGTTGTTGTTACGTCAGCTGACGGTAGTAATATGCTTCTCCGTGGTGACAATAAGAGCGATTTCTCCTGGATCTTCTGTATAGTGCGAAATCTGCGACCTTCGAGGGTTGACTTCAACTTAAAGGAGAGAAAGAAGTTGATGGTGCGGAATCAAGGGAGTAGGTCAGTTGTGAGACAACAGGTGCCTTCAGTTTTATTCAAATTCCCGGACGAGTCAGGAATGGGAATGTGCATTATCGTGATGAACCATGCAAATATCTATCTTATGCTCAGAGGACATGTCCTGCCGAAGACTCTGGCCTCTAACGCCGCATCTTTTTTTTCGTAATCGTTGCATAGAACGCTGAATTCACTGTGGAACCACGTTGCACAAACTCTCAATGGATGACTGTGTACCAATCAAAGAAGACGATTAACATCACGTTAATATAGGATTTACTCATTCATGCATTTTGGAGCATTGTGTGATCCTCTATTTTGATTGGATCATTGTATCTACATTATACTCAGTTAATGTTCAAGTACACCGCTAGGCTTCATTACTGTTAGTTCTTCTTCCACCTATTTATCAAGAAGAGTTCGGTGTCTTTTTGAAAAGCCTTGGTATTTGGAATAATCTTTCTGGTACAGCAAACTAATTCCACAGCACTGTTACGAACAAAAATTTTTCTGGTCAACCTTGCATTCATTCGATACTACTTACTTTAGATGTAACCCTCAACCCCTTCTACTGCACCTTTACTATGAGAAGTGGCTAGTCTTTAGCTCTCTTTAGCTGGTAGTCTTCCTCAAACCATCCTAAATTTAACATTCATGTACGAGTATACACAGTGTTGGGTAGTACCTAGGTACAAAATACGTACCTTAAGCATGTACCTAGGTACATTTCAGTTGCAGTACCTAGTACCTGTAACTAGGTACTTTTTTGCTGTACCTAGTACCTGAACCTTAGATACTTTTCTTAGGTACTTCAGCTAATAATCGAACGAGACGTTTCTGAGTGATAGAGTTTTATAAAAAGTTTCTTATGTTCGGTTGGTAACATTCAAATTGAAGGAATCTTGGAACTATTTGCCTCTCTTAATTTCAAAATAAACAACTGATTCATGTCTAAAATATGCTTAATTTATCAGTATAAAACTTGAAAACTTTTTATTCCAACCCTGGCGATTTCTTTGAACTTTTAAAGTAAAAGCTTTTCCAAAATTTCGGGAGTAAAAAAAATGTAGCAAAATCCTTTATCGGCAGGGAACGTGGAATGAATGCAGGTACAGCCATATTTAAAGGACAGAAATATAAGGTTAGTTTCTACTTTTGAAACAATGTTTAAATGTTTAATACACCACTGAATCATCTGCTTCGTTTATTTTTTTATTGACTGAAGGCCAGATCTTGACACGTTGCAGCAAAACTAACTGGTTATTGGACGTTTCATGTAACGTTTATTTTGTAATCCTTTTAGTAATAAAGTGCCCTTTGTGGATCACAAGAGCTTCACAGACGTGGACTACTTTTAATGTATTGGTAACTTTTATTTTTTGAGGCCTTGGATCGGCACCGGGGAGGCATGTAGCTTCGAATCCTGCTGTCGGGTACACTGACCGAGGTTCTCTGAAGATTTTCTCACTTCACTAGTCTAATCTTGATATAATGCCTAGACAAAAGGTGATGACCGCTAACTTAACCCTCTCTGTACTTGGAAGAGTGCTTCCCAAAGGATGCCATCCCTCTGACATATGACGGGTTTATCCCATAGCTGGCAGTAAGGTCTATAAATAAATATAAATTAAGAACGAAAATAATTATATTTTGATGTTTCGCAACGCATTGTTTTTACCGTTTGTCACAAATGAATTAGACTTTTTTAGTTATTTTTTAATGTATTTATTTTGTTTGAATGTTAATTTCTTTTTTTCTTCATAATAGAAAGAAATGAGGAATAATTAAAAGATTTTGCGTAGATTCTCAAGGAGTGCAGATATACCGCTACATGAATTTTAAAGGAATTATTTATTTTTCAAATCATTGTATCCTAATATTTTATTACCTAAAATCTGGCACATTTTAAAAACTAACTTAATGTTGGGAGCTTCCTTCACATAATGTGTTCACTTCTCTGTTCGCTTGGGTTCTTCACGGAGTTAAACATTTTTCCCTTTTTTAAAAATGGTGTACTAAACCGTAAACAATTAATCAATACATTATGTAAAATCTACGAAACTTTACCGCTTTCTACAGAATTTCTATTGAACAATCCATCTCCCAAAATAGGATATATCTGGTGTAGTAAAACGTAATCCATTATTTTTGCATGACATTGAAGGCTTGACTTACCATAGTTAGAATGATCCGATTTAGGTCACATATGCGCCGTTTTGTTCGATAACGTGTTGCCATTTGGAAGGTAATATCATGATGCCTCTCTCATAGAAGCCCTTGTCCCTATTGGCAAAAAATTGAGTCAGTCGATTTTCACAAGCCTCTCTTGAAGCGAATTTTTCACCAGCAAACGTGTTCGCCATGGACAGGAACAGATGGTAATCACTCGGTGCCAGGTCCGGACTATAAGTTGGATGCATAAGAACCTCCCAACCAAGCTCCCGGAGCTTCTGGTGAGTCACTATCGATGTGTGTGGCCTGGCGTTGTCCTGGTGGAACACAATGCCTCTGCTATTGGCCAAAGCTGGCCACTTCTGGGCGATTGCTGCCTTCAGACGGTCCAATTGTTGACAGTATAGTTCCGAGTTAAGGGTTTGGCCGTAGGGGAGCAGCTCATAGTAGATAATTCCCTGCCAATCCCACCAAACACACAGCAAAACCTTCCTGGCCGTCAATCCTGGCTTGGGCACCGTTTGCGCCGGCGCACCGCGCTTCGACCACGACCGTATTCGCGTGACGTTGTCGTAAGTGATCCACTTTTCATCACCAGTCACCAACCGCTTCAGAAATGGGTCGCTTTTGTTGCGATTCAGCAGCGATTCGCAGATGAAAATTCGGTCCATGAGTTTTTTTTTGCGTTAACTCGTGTGGCACCCATACATCAAGTTTCTTTGTGTATCCAGCCTTATGCAAATGGTTCCACACAGTTTTTTGTGCAATGTTTAGCTCTTGGGCAATCGAAACAGTGCTTACATGACGGTCGGACGCGACAATGTCCATGATTTTATCGACATGTTCGACACGTGGCCTTCCAGTGCGTGGTACATCTTTGACGTCAAAATTACCGGCACGGAATCGACGAAACCAAAATTGCGCGTGATTGGCTGTTACAGTGTCAGGACCATAAACACTATTCACATTTGCAGCCGCCTGGCTTGCGTTTTCGCCTTTATCGAAGAAAAACTGTAAAATATAGCGTATTTTCTCTTTGCTAGTGTCCATTTTGACGCGCGCTCACACAACACTGAGGCAACTCATCACAACTATCTGAACAGTGTTTGTAGTACGTAATCTCATCGTTTGAACGCCATCTCGTTGAACCCGATCGGACTTATACAACGCGAGATACAGATCACTGAAGCCATCTATTGGCAAAATAATGGATTACTTTTTACTACACCATATATTTTACTTAATTTCCTTAGGATAAATAAATTTTTTTATGATGACATCGCCTTCATAATTATTTTGTAATAAAAATCTCTCCTGACTAACTGAACTCATCTAAACTCTTCAATCTTCTTAAACAATATAACAATATCAATATCAAGTGACATAAGAGTAAATCCGGGTAAAAAGGAATAGAAGAAAAGAACTCGATCCTAAAACTCTCCACAAATCAACAAACCAAAAGATTGACTCAGAAAAGCCTTTGACTGGCTAAATGAGATTAATATAAATCTCAAAGCCATATAGTTAAAAAAAGAAAGAAAAAGATGTACTAAACAACATTAGAAGTACCGAGGCCGTGGTTTAGTTAGTAAAGCGTTGTTTTCGCACTCGGGAGGTCTTTGGTTCGATACTAGTGACCAACCATCCTAACTGGGTATTTTCAGTTTATTGTCGCTAGTATGACCTACAAATGCCGGGATGATACCTTCAACCTAGACCCTAGTCAAGTCATTCCTGCATCCTTTCCCTTATCCCAGCGTGAGCCAACCGGCCGGGTGGCCGAGCGGTCTGCGGCGGCAGGCCATCGGCTCGAAGGTCCCGTGTTCGATTCCCGGCAAGGGCATGGATGTGGGTGGATTTGAACAGCTAAAGGCGAATCGTGACAGGCCGAAGTCCAAAGTTACTAGGCTGACCCATATAAAAATAAAGTTTACCCAGCGTGAGCCGTCGATACCTAAAGGTCAAAAATGAATTTAAATCATTGAAAGTGAAAGATATAAGTTTTCAGATATCTTGCTTCAAAAGTTTATCTTGATGTAAAAAAAAATCTTGAATGGAAGAAATAAAATTTTACACTAGGAACAGGGAGTGGAAATAGTTCAGTTGAGTTGGGATGGAGTCCCTTAGTGAAACAAAAGTATTTGAACAATAAAATATAATTTAGCCGAGGCTATATTTCCACCAGAATTATTTATTTTACTTTTATTTATTAATAGGAAACAGATATCTTAAAATAAGGAGTTCGGAATTCCATGTCTTACCTATGTGTATTAGGTATGTCTCCCTTTATAAAACTATGGATGTTTTCTCTCGCCTCTTAGAAAAGAGATTATTAATAATTGTCTGCCGTCTTTATTATATAGTACATAATACAGCACATGTGCGAGCTCAGCTTCCAAGCTACAATACATGATATTAGGAACTAGAACTAAATGTACCACAGGACAAGGTTATCGTAGAAATCGCATATCATCATTTGATATATCAACAACCATCCCGAAAATCGCAACATCCATTTCCAAATATTGCTATGAAGTTACTGCGTTATCTAATTTCACTCACGAAAGTAATGTACCGGTATTCATCTGAAACGCTACAAAACTCTAGTTTTAAATTCACTATTCATAACAACAGAGTGCATTCTTTTGAGTCTCAAACAGAAGGAATGGTGGATTCTTACAAGCTCAAGAATCATTATCTCTATATTATGTTCAAAATATAAAAAATAATAAAAGAAACCTAAATCTTGTCAGTAAGTTGATAGAACGTACGAAAAAACAAAAGTTATGACACACTGGAAACTTATGTAGAGTGGCACCGACAAACTTTAAGAGATAACAGTACATAAAAATAAGGTAAAAATTAATGAAAAAAGCTTTTTAATACTATTCTTAAACAATTCGTACTAAAAAGTAAAAAATGATTTTGTTTGTGCAAGACTAAAAGGAAAAGCATGGAGCGCACTAATTGAAGAGTTTTTAAAGTGGCTGTATATGAGAGCTCGCTCTATGATTTTCTTTTTAGTCATGCATAAAGAAAATTATTTTTCTTTACTTTTTAGTACGAATTGTTTAAGAAAACTATGTCTTTAAAAAGTTTTTTTTTTCCCTAAATCATAAAAGTGTTCTGCAACCAGCTGAACACTGGTTGCAGGCTACTATTTATTGGTAATAGGGCTACTAAAATGTGCTTTTAAAATATATAAATATAAGAAATACTAGAAATACTATAGTATTTACTAGAAATACTATAAGAAATACTAGAAAAATTTAATATAAAAATCATCACCTTTTGGCTGCAAACCAAATATTATAATTAACTATTAGCCTACGCAGGCCACTAATAATAAATATAAATATAATAAATATAGAATATTGTATTGTATTATGCTGTGCAAAGTTTCATCATTGTTATGACGTCGGGAAATGAGCTAATATAACGTTGCAGGATTTGAGGACACCACGAACTATTGTGAACTAAAGAAAATAATGTAAAAATCTCTGATCGTCAGGGTGGAAATTCCTCCGTGTTTCGGAGCTACAGGCTGCTGAAATATATAATTTACAGCTTCAAATTTCCTAATATAATTAATTGTAGAGCTGATGCGGCAAGTCATCATCAAAGACTTCAAGCCTCATCTCTAATAAAAATGTATCAAACACTGAGTGCGCAAGGGGTTCCCCAAAGGAAGTGAGGTTCCCAGAAATTTTCTTAAGTAAAGGTGAGTCGAAATGACTTCCTAGCAGGTAACAATAATTCGTTTTTCGACTTTTCTTCAGAGAATATCTTCAAATCAGCTATTTCCTTTGAGAAATCCCTTGCGCACCCAATTCAAAATTTCGAAATATACATTAGATGGAACAATTTCTAAGTCTGACGATAGTATGCCGCATCAATTCTACCATCAGTTGTATTGGATATTTGAACCTCTACAGTTCATTTGCATGTACCTCCGAAATGTCGGTGCATTACGTTACCACCCTGTATACAGCATCAAGAAACAAATGGATGCCGCTTATGTTCAGCATCGAATGCCCTTTCGAAAAAATACGTAAAATATACGTAAATTAAAAGCGTAGTGAATATTTACTTATGTGGAAGAAAGGCATTTCTATTAATGATTTATCATTTTAGTAATTAAATTTCTGCTTTTTTCTGACGCCTTCATTGTTTTGATTCCTGCATCTATTATCAATGTACAGTATGGTGCATGAAAATGTCCGTATTTTTTAACAATGCTTAGATAACACAGCACACTTTGGCTGAACCTATTCTGCTCAATAATAATAATAATAATTTTTATTACCAGTAAAGATATGGGAGTAATATTCTAGTCAATCGCATTCCCTTAGTTCTTCATATAATTTCCAGCACTATTTAGCAGTAACTGGGTCAAGTACCTAAAAAAGTACCTTAAGTACATTTAACAGTAACTGTACCTGTACCTAGGTACATTTACCAACTTGCACCTAGTACCTGTACCTAGGTACAATTTAAGGTCAGTACCTAGGTATAAAAAACAAGTACCTAACCCAACACTGCATGTACATCATTGTAAACTTTGAGCATTGTTGAAAAATATGTTTCAGCAAAACTCATAGTGCACATTTACTAAATCATCAGAAACGACAATGTACGATTAACTAAGATGTTATCACCGTCCTAAACAAGCTGTTGAGCTTCTAAGAACGGGATCTACAGTTTTATTTATATATAAATTGGGCACCAAACCACTCCACTCAATGTACCCTAGCGGAAATGTAACCAGACTAGTACCTAGGTCACGACCGTAACATGCTGTTTGTCATAACCGTCACGAGTCGGCTGTCACGACCATAACCCCAATTATCTACAATTCCTGAACTTATAGAAACATGGTTATTCGTTTCCTTGAAAAGAACTTTATTTGATTCCAAATTTTTAATACATTGTTACTTACAGTTACCATAGAGTACAACTGAATACTAGTTTTCTGTTACGGTCGTCACTCTAACAGAATGCATTATGAATAACGAGTTCACATTTCAATGTAAAATACGTAGAATGTCCTTAATTTCTTTTCCATCTTGCACAGAGCACTCGAAAACACCATCCATTACATTTCCGCCATCTTGAATTTGACTATACAGACATACAGCATTGTCAAATTTAGACTTGTTTACCATGTTTTTCTATTCTTATGAACTGTGTTATTTTATCAACTGGATTTCCGAACTTAAAAGGCTTTCATGAAATATATTGGCTATTTCTGGTTCAGTGTGATGTCTTTCTTATAATAATTTATTAAAATTATTCAGATGACGTAAATAAAAGCTTTTTCCTGGATTGGCGCATAGACAGTATTAGGAAGAAGGAAAACATAATCATCTTTCCAGTCACAAAACTCACCCTTCTATGCACATAGGGGTGAAACTTCCACCCACAACGAAAGAAGTATTTCAATAGAAGTAAGAAAAGTGACAATTACAATCTAGGGACCGTCAACTCTATGGTTTCCCCTATAAACTTCAACTTTCAAATTCAAGTCTTTAGTACTTGGCTGGAAGATTCAACGGCCCGTCACTTCTTAACAGACTCGCTGGCGGGTCCACTCAGTCTCGTCACTGCCACATCATCCATCCAACATCGAGTAACCTCTTGCAAGGCCTCAGAAGCAGCAAACACACATAGAGAAGAATCAACTTCTTTCCTTCCACTCAATCGCTTTGCGAGATTCTAATAATAATAATTTTATACAAATAAGAAAATATAACGAAATGTTAAAATAAATACAAATAAATGGAAATATATACTTCCTAATAGGTAAAAAGTAAAGCTATTCCAGGTGCGAAACGTACGAAACGGAACATGGAGAATGTGGAGGTTGCGCTCCATATATTCTCGACCTATGGTACGAAGTTAGGTGGGATGGTCAGTCCCACGCTGCACCGCCTTTAATTTCCAAAGGTGCACAGGACACTCTGGTACACAATTTGATAGGAGACTGAGTGCATCTCAGAGCTCCAGGCATGGTAACCCTCCGAGAAAACTTCTCCAGCGTAACTACCTAATAGCTAACATAAAGATCAGTCCACATCAGAAAATCAAAAACAAACATACATATACATGGACAAAAAAAAACATGGTATTTATTTTTGATATTTGGTTGACATGTGAAATTTATATATATGAAAACATATTTGATACTGGTATTTATTTTTGATATTTGGCATTTGGTACTATCTTCAACATTGTTCTGTCTCATACAGCACATGTACATTCTAGGAATATGCTACGACTGTCCCAAGCATATTCTATAAAATTCTTGGTATATGCGTAGAATATTCTACGAATATCTGAATGTCCGGAATGAGCACATATCCTAACGATATCCCTGGGGATATTCCAAGGATATTCTACGAATATGTCGAGAAAAATTATTCTTTGGAGATATTTTCCAAAGAATATTCTTCTCAGAATATTCCTGAAACTACAACCCACAATATCCGTTTAATATTCTAAAGAGAATAGCCTAGAAATATTCTTATTTGATCCCAAATATTCTGGGACATTGTACGCATATTGTGGGTCTAAATCGGATATTCCTGGGATATTCTGTGCTATTTGGGACAAGGCAAATGATACATATGTAATCAAACATAATTAAATATAATGTTTTCTATAATTTAACTGTTCTACTGTATTATTTTCTTCTATATCTTAGAATAATTTTGTATAATTTGAACTTAAACGGAGACTGCACGAAGAAGTATTAATTTTAACAGTTTTAAACTTAAGAAACGTTTTCCACGCTCCTTTGTAACAAAGTTGTAAAGAATTGCATACTGTATTTAACACGGAGACTGCACGAAGTGTCAGAGTCCGATTTGCATGAAATTTGCTACACATATATAGGGGGCAATAGTGTGTATTAACATGTAAGTATATTCCAGCTGCTTTAAAAGCGTTTAGCTACGAATCACGAGCCAAAGAAGAAATAAGGGAATGCACAATGTGATGCACAGATAGTGCCTATGCATCATCTCCTTTATAGTCCAAAACGGCCAAATGTAACACCAACATGTCGGCAATGAATATCTGTCATATGTTAGTGTGTATTAGAGACCAACTAGAAGCAGTGATGTACAAATGAGTGCGCATGGCAGGGCAACAGTTCAAGAACAGAAACTGGCAAGCTTGATTATGCAAATTCTCCTTGAATATATCTGCAATAATATTGTGGACGGATTTCATACGAAGTAGATAAGTTAGTGAAACCTGTAGAGCAGATTTGATCGCCCTATACGTGAAAGCTGTCCTCGAAGATAGTAACGCTTCTGACGACGAACACAACCAGGTCAAGCACCACCACCAGCAAAACACCAAAAGGAACAGAAAATAATTTCATTGTGCACACATGTCATTGTCCAAAGTACAAAAACAATATCAGTATGTTGAGAGTGAAAACTGATTGGACAGGTGGGAACAAGAAATTAGAGCAGTGTAGTGTAGAAATTGCGAAGAGGACACGAGTATGTTTTACAGAACATCGAATGCGCAAGGGCACAGTACATTGCTGTGACAAAAAAAAATGATTAGTAATCCGGCGGGCCATAATTGCTGCCAGAAAGTACAGCGTCAATTAGCTAGTTTCACAAGTTTGTACACTCATGCTCAAAAAAAATTAGCATGTCTTTATTTGACAGTTTATGAGAAATAATATTTTTTTCTCCTTAAATTCTGGCGTTCGCTTCATTGTTATATTTGTAAAGTAGGTAAAAACTAATATTTCATGAATTTTTGCCACAAAAATAGTAATAAATAATGATACTAGAAAGAAAAAATTAAATATTGAGAAAAGGTCGAAAAATTTCCAAGTCAAAAAGTCAGAAATTTGGTAACATAGAGAAATTTGCATGGAAATTTAAAGAAAAGGGAGGGAAATTGTTTTCGCTCGCCGAAACAGTCCATATGTAAGGTTTAGTACTATCTGAAACTGAAAATAGGGAAATGTTCACTCAAATGAAACATTACGTAAAGGAAGGTTGGTTACACACATAATGCATGCGCTATAAAATCATGGGACAGAAACTATTATAATCCCCGTAATGGAACGAAGAAAGACATAAAAAAATTTTTTAACTTTCGAAATGAAGACTGTCAATCAACGGTGCATCAATGCATGCTTATCAAGATGTTATACTACAATGAATGACCTCTTGGCGTGGTAGTTAGGCTTTGGACTTGTGGTATAAAGGGTCCTCAATTCGAATCTCCACCCGTCCCTAATTTACTTTTTTATTTTTAGATTTTCTAATATAAAACGAGGATATTTGTTTTTGTAATTTGTGAATATCTGTTTTGTATTTTCTAATTGCTGATAGAATGGTTTTTTTTTACATTACGAGTAGACACTCAGAAAGTGTGTGTTGTGTATTAAATTCGAAAACAGGAACTATGTGCTTAAAACTGTATTATCATGTAAGGTTTAACAACAAGTCCTATGAATGCATGTGCTCGAAACAGTTACACTTCTAATATGTAAACCAAACCCATGTTTAAAATTCATCATGCACATTACGCTTCGAATTCCCAATAAGTATCAGAACGTTTTATGTATAAATGTTACTTTCATCTTATTTATAATACCATTGTCTAACCCTTGATTTAGTTTACGAAAGGTAAAAGCGTAAAATGCCTACAGGTTTCTAGATTATTCTATTATTATTATTTTAGAAGTCGTGAGTTTTCACAGATAGTAATATTTAAACTAACTAACTAACTAACTAACTCTATGGCTTATGGAACTCGCAAGTTCATCGCCGCAGTAACAAACGTTCGCCATTGGATTCTATCCTGGGCAGTATCAAGCCAGTTTTCATCACGAACACCTACTTCTCGAAGATCTCTTCTAATATTGTCCTCCCAACGACGTCTCGGTCTTCCCAATGGCCTCTTTCCATCGGAAGAAATTGAGTTATTATTCTTATACCTAGTTAATTACCCTAACTTCTGACAATTTCCAGTTGGCAGAATGCAAAACGTCTAATTTAGAAATAAACTATATTTTATGTAAGGATAAGTATGTTTACGTTATAGATAAAACTAGTGTATTTTCTATATTTCATTTCAGCAAATGTTTGTCGTTATCATAATTATGGGTGGCTGAAGTTGAAGAGAGCCTTTTTTACATGCTTTTTTTTTTAACCAGAATGAGTACGTCATGCGTTGTAGTAAAATAGGAATAAAAATGAAGGAAACATAAACTATAAAACTTTAGAAGAAGATTTCTGTGATGTAAGCGATCAACTTTACCAGCATTAGACTTGTTGTTACGATAAGACTTTTTCAATTTCTGAGCGTCTGCGCAAATCACAGCGAAACTGAAAACTGAAACCTTCCAATAAGGTAAGAGAAACTACTTGGCGTTTCTCGACGATTGTCTGCTGATAACTGCAAATACTGACATTTGTCTTAAACATTGCGGGATATATCAAGTAACTTTTCCAAAGGTCTAAATAATGAGCACTAATTTGAGTTGCCATTGTTTTAAATGCAATTAGATTAATTACAAGTATGATTGCAGCACTAACCTAATAAGATGGTTGGTAGGGGAATTTCCAAAAAAAAAATATAGTTGTTCATATCGGTTACTGCGAGAAATAGAGGAAAATTCCTTCAATCACCGAAAAGGTCTTTCTCTGCCTGTTTCACGAAAACAAAAACAAAATTGGTTGCAGATGCACAACACGAAAGCTTAATTATAATTAATTTAAGAGCCCTTGTAAAATGCCTGAACTTTAATCCATTAGGACTTCTCTGAGAATATGTGGAGTCCAATAGTCTATTTGTGCTTAGAAAATTATAATTAATTAGCGAAATTTGACGTAAAGAAAGTAGTAGACTGTACATATTCTTTCAAGTAGCTCTGATGGAGCAGGAGGTAGAGCGTTAGACACGAAGATTAAGATAGTAAAAACAGCAGAGGTCGTCATCAGTTGAGCACAGGGATTAGGGACACAGAGATTGGGGTTAAGATAAAATGAATTTTATGTCTAAAGGTAGTTCTACCAAATAGAAAATTTACATGTGGAATAGAATGTTAACAGCACATTTGCGTATGATCATCTCTAACCGGGAGCTGCGCCCCCCGCGGTTGACGCCGCCCAGCTCCCTTCGGATACACCGTGTTTCCCTGCCACACCTCGCTTCGCTTGGTGTGCATCCAGCCCAGGTTTATTCACATACATCCTAGTTTTCAGAAGCCTCTCAAGCAATTATTAGTAATAAATATGAACATATAAAATAGATCCAGGGTTGCAATGACAGTATCTCTCATTCATAACAGATAAATAAATAATTCGTTGAATGTGTGCCAGTTCGGAGGATAACAACCATACATTTTTACTAAAATTCACTCTGCAAATGGAATCTGTATGAGATACTGACTTGGCGCAAAGGAATTCTTGTTACCAGCTAGAAAGTCGCCAAGATCAGGCACATTTCGGTCTTCCTTTACTTCAGATAATTTCTGGGAATCCCTTAGTTTCTTTGGGAAATCCCTTCGCAGCCATCGCACAATTTCGAAATATGCATTTTTGGATAAAGCAGGTTAGAAGTCTATGAGGGTACCTTGACCCCGTAGTTCTACTGTTAATAGTATTGGAAATGTCAAACTCTAAAGTCCATTTTCCCACGCTTTCGGTAGCCTCCGAAATTAAGCGGAATTCGACAAATTACAAAGACACATTTTCTCTATTTTGATGAGAGTTTTCGTTCCTACAGTTTTAACAATGCTTTTTTGTCCACCCTGAATATATAGATTGGCATTCGGTTCTAATCACATGACAGAAGAAAAATGGAAGGGCTCATTTTTTTATATACACACAGGCTAATTCCCTCGATTACATTTGTTAACCAATACTATAGACAACTTGGCTGGTATGCGAAGATCCAAGATGGCTAATCCTTATGTCTTTGCATCTCTTTTCTTTATGAATATCATCTTTAAGCAAACTTATTCTTTTTAAGCTTCAGTAGCAGCCTTAAATCAATGAGTTTAAGACGTCCGTCCGTCAGTCTCTTGACCACTTTCAACTCAGGGACTACTAGGGCTACGGAGGTGGTTGAGGTTTGTTTCGAAAAGTCTCGGAAAGATAAGTTCAAAGCTGCATAGATCATCTCGATCGGTTCGTCGACAACTTATAACTCAACAACTTTTAGAGCTACGACGGTGGTTGAGGTGTAGTTCGAAAGGTTTAAGCGAAACATTTATTACGACATAGATAATTCAAAGTGGACGCTCAAAGCCTGGCGGTAGCACATGTGCACATTCCTTCGAGTAGGCCTCGCGTCACTTCTTTAACGCCGTCAATCGTTGGACGTGTTATCAATGGACGCGTGTCGATTTGTACTAGGCATCTGTATAAATTTATAAAATATATATTTTATAAAATAGGTCAACTGAGCTACGGCCACTCTATCCGTCTCCATGTCTATCCATCAACACGGCATTAAGAAGCAATATGCCGATCAACAGAGCGACAGGTTTATATATTATACTTGTTGGGTTTGCACCTTACTTATATCTTTTAGGCACCTATGGATCACTCCAAGATAAGGTTTTGTGAAATGCGGTAGGGAGTCGGTTAGGTCGTAAATTGAAGGTACCATCCTGGTACATACATGCCTGGTGTGGCTGAGGAAAACACTGGGAAATCCCAAGTCAGGAAAGTCAGTCGCTGGTACCGAACCGAGGACCTCCCGAATACGAAACCAACACTCTGCAAAGTTAGATATAATGGCCGTTTGGAACAAAACATACTCATATCTACGTTTATCACACGCACGCTCACACACAAATATTTGTCTGGAAAGAGAAATATCTTAATTTATCTCAGATATTTTCCATATGATGCTCAAAGATTCGTTCTTTTATTTGGATATATATTGCATTTACTGTAACTTAACATATTTTGTGTATTTTGCTATTAACATCTTTGTAACGTAAATAACAACATAATATCAGAAATTATAAAGCATTATTAAAGAACTGATAGAAACAGACGTTTCGTTTTGTCTTGCGTGCATAACGTTAGCGTTCGATGGAATACTCGATTCATTAAGAAAGAAATAATTACGTAGTAACCATAGATTTCAACGTTCATTTTCGTTTCTCCATGTTCGGTAAGGATCTTTCCTACTGGACAATTTAAATTACGTCTTTCAGTAAATTTCAACTAATGGCCCAACTAAAGTAAAAATTGCGTTAGGTTCCCTGTTTTGGTGTTTCAAATGCGATTCTCTTACTTTTTTTTTTTTTCATTATTTCGTACATACTACAAGAAATCATAAATATCTTTCCAGAAGCCAGGACATGCGGTAATGATTTATCTTAAAGAAAAGAAAATTCCAACCCTTGCTCGTTCACGCACACACTCTCCGAATCACACATCGCCCCCTCTACGTCAGTTAGGTAGCCTATCTTCTAGGCTTAGATAATCATCGTGTATAATGAAGTCATGTAAAGATTATATTGGCCATGATAGTACATACAACACTATCAGATATACGTAGGAAAGAAAACTCTTCTTAAAAGGCTGTTAGAGATCAAACTACTCTTAATAGACAAACTTATGGCCTAGAGATACAGAAGTGGTTATCACGATCATCTATGCACGTACCCTGTAGTAGTCAATCGCCACAAGTTGAAACCCTGTCTGTAGTGGTCAATCACATGAAGTGGCTCAGAATCCAACTAACCAGACAACTGTAGGGTCTGTCTTTCCAATCACATCTGACAGTTGAAGATGTCAACAGCGTCTACCAACAACTACTATTAGAAAAAAAAGATATAGCAACCCAACAAAAATGAAAGTGCAAACTGTGTATACATACACAACAATAGCAACGGAGTATTATTACTATTATTATAAATAATAATAATAATCGCAGCACAAAGTCTGCACCAAATCTCAGGCCTAATCGAACACAAAATACTCTGTCCCCAACTTCATATTTGGGAAACGAACCCAGTACCAACATATTTTATTTGAAACTATTCAAATATATTTATTTACGTATAATTAAGGACCGCAGGCGAAAGATTCCCAACACAGGATATATGTTCTTATACTTGATAGACAACGAGCCTCATCAAATAAATAAGACCCAAACATGGAACGTTCAGTGATGGGTCCAAGTGTTCGGGCTTCAAGCCTCTCTTCCAGGCTAAATACACACACACATGTGTATTTTTTTTAAATTTAAATTATGTTTCAAATAATAAAACTTTTAAATAATAAATGTTTCAAATAACATTTCTGCATCTATTTGTGAGTTTATTCTACCACGATATATTCAAATTCGAATTAATATATATGGTTTGTAATTAACATAACTCACTTTGAATTGACAGTGAATTTTAATTTTATTTTCTTCTGGAGGAAAAGGCTACTATTTCTTATAACTCCAACCTCCATTTACTTTAGTCCGTGACTGTACATGTAGTATCATGTACTTCTGTCAGTAAAATCATCAATGTTCAATCTATATATTTGTACAAATGTTTGCTGTTCCCGTTTCTTTTAGTTACTCCACAATGGATCCTAGAGCAAAATGCGTAACATCTTCCCTCAATCCACTCTAATAAATTCATTAAAATTAATAATAATATTTACAGCAGTATTTACCACAATAAGACAGCGAGTTATTTATTGAAAACCAACACGAAAAAGTGCTTACTACGAAGTATTGTTTTCAAAAGACAATATTTTAAATGCCTATTAATTTTACACGAATCTAGGCAACACGAGACCCCCCCCCCCCTAATGCCCTGAGTCATTAGGTGTGGCAAAGCGTATACAACGGAATGAAAATACAGTACGCAAAAGAATATAGACTTTATTTACGAAAAGGAGAGACTTTAACAGAGTAAAGCTGGAAACGAATTAAAATGGATTAGATTGGGTTTATACTTGTTCTGTGATTTTTAGGAACTACAAGGGTGAAACGTAGAAAAACAGATCGAAAGAAAGAGAAGATATTGAAATGAAAAACAAAAGAAAAAGCGCGGGCGGAGAAAACAAGGGATAGAGTAGGAACGATTAATCCAAACGGAAAGTTTAGCAGGCAATTTAGCCTAAATGCTGCGGAAATTTGTTCATTTGCTAGAAAACCCCGTCGGCCTCACAGCGCGGCGTATCAGGCCCAGTGACAATTTCACGTTAACCCTAATCAACAACTAATGAAAACGAATGCTCAGCGACGGACAACATGGATGGTGGAGTGGGTGGGTTGGGGTTGGTTTGAGAGAGAGAGAGAGAGAGAGGAGACGACGGGATAGCAAAGTGACTCTGATGATGCGCGCACCACTCACTATCACCACCACCAGCAGCAGCAACAGGCAAAATAGTAGTAACGCCACGCACAAAGTTAGGGAAACAGAAACGGGATGAGATTGGAATAGGTGGCAGCACTGAAAACTCAATGTTCGAAGAGGAAAGGGGCAGAGGAGAGAGAGAGAGAGGACGAAAGGAAAAGCGGGGGGAAATTTGTGAGGCTGGAAAGCTTTGACTGGGAGGAGGAGGGGAGAGCTTTGCAGTGAGACTCGGTAGTCAAATTGGCCCCCAAACGACACTATAAATCGAAAACAACGTTCTGTCTTATGTCGGTTTCACTTACTGGCACCGTGAGAAGTAAGCGCTTTCTCAACTTCATTGTCCGTATACGTTTGCTTTTTTATCTTTTTTTTTTACATTCACTATTCGTCTCTCTCGTTTCACACAACGAAAAACAAGAACAAACACACACACATATATATACACCACACATGAAAGGAATAATGAATATGTCAATATCACGATTACATTTTCATTCAAAGCCACATCATGTGTTAGGAAACCCCCCCTCTTTTCGATAAATCAAACACACGGAATATGGAAGACACAAATTTGTTTAATGTTAAAAATGATTCGATTTTGTAAAAAAAAATCCTGATGGAATTTTTTTTAAGCAAGAAAACTTGCAAGTAATTTTAAACAATCTCTTATTTATTATATTTTAATCATTGTTTCGCATAAATGATCCCTAGAACCCAATTCTGTGCTATCTAAACATCTGAAATTTCTCAAATTGCAAAAATTTAAAGAATATTATTTATTTATTCTTCAGTATGCATAGTGATCTCTTCGTAGTCTGGAAAGCTGCGTTACAATAATTAATAAAACATTTTATTTATTTATCTTTAATGGAGACCTAAACAAACTTCATTTTTTAAATAATTCTTTATGAAATTCTTATTAAACAGGATAATTAGCAAGTAATTAAAGAAATTACTTACTATTGCTAATAATTGATTCAAAGAGTGATAACTAGAACACCATATTTTTTATCTAAACATAGGTAATAGTTACAAATTTCAAAAATATTATTTGATTCTTCAATCACATGTTCAATGTGTTACTTATCGCCAGAAAAGGTGAAACAAATCAATGAATCAATGAGTCCATCTGTCTTCAAATGTAATAGATAAAAAACAATCGATTTAACAATAAATCATATCGGAATGTTGTTGTTTTTTTAAAAAAAAGTAAGACAATCTGCAAGTGATTTAAATAACAAGTACCATTATATCTTATACTTAGAGCACAATAAAGCACATTTCCAGCTTTATATCTAGACATAAAGCAAATTTCTTTATGTACTCATATACCTTTGAAGGTGTGCAAGTGGACTCAGTAACGTTAGGTTAATTGATTTGATTAGTATAATTATGTATATGATTAGCAGAAAACTTAAATTAATGTTTATTTTATTTGTGTTTCTCGTTGTCAATATGTATATGCTTTCGCGGCGAAAATGCACAGTTTACGTGTTTTTATACTGGTAAAGCGTAAACAGTATTTGAAAGTAGCATTCATACTGGAACAAAATTAGTCAGTTTGGACCATTAGTGAGAACACGAAATAAGTTTAATTGAAAACTGAGTGCGACTTGTAAGGTTAAAAAGATTTAATACTATATTTAAATATGTCGCTTTGTCTATTTTATTTTGGTTTGTTTCGAACGAATTTTCAGAAGAAGGTAAATATCCAAAACAGTCATTTAACTTTATTTAAGACCTTTAGGCAACTTTGACTCAGGAAGAAATTATTAAGATGGAAGAATTGGTGAAATAAAAAAGTGGGAGGAAACGGGAAACCCCCGTGAAAACCCACGCACACACAGTCTTTGTCCACCGCAAAGCCCACATGGCGCGATCCGAAATTGAACCAAGAACGCCACGCACCAGAAATGAACACTCTTCCACTGAGCCCCACCGTGACCCCTCTGTTTAACCTGATGAATGTCTTATTTGAAAATGTCTGGGCTATACATTTACGCCAGAAAATTCAGCATTTGGGAAAATATATATAATAGTACTCACAGATTATTGAAGATTCAAAAATGTATGAGACAGTGAAAGAAAAACTGGTGTAAGTCAGTATTTTTAATATTGAGTTAAGGTCACATCTGTATTCTCCATATTTAAATCTATTTGATGGAGAAGTGGTGCAAGTTGTAACTCTCTTGTTAACAGCATTAATAGCAGCACTTACTTGCATCTCATTGTGCAATTCATACTATTTTTACTAAAAAAATGTTTCTCAAGTTGACTTACACCGCTTTTCCTTTCACCGCCTCATATAACGAGAGACAGATCGACTTTGATCTCTGTATGTTTTACGTACGAGATAAATAATTACTTCATACACAGTAATGATTATTATTAGAACAAATTTTGAAAATAACAAAATGTATAAATACCAAATGCTTCCAAAGTTTCTATGTAAGCATCTTTCTTTCTCTGTTGCTTTATTTTGCCCTCCAACTACAAACTTGCAACTAAAGCAAAGACGGAGACAGAAAATGATAAATTAAGCGAAAATTTCTATAAAACACAAAGTTTCTTCAGTACCACCTTGGTGTATTGGAGATCATATTAGAGACGAGAAAATGGAGCGATTTTTTCCACTCAATAATTGAATTTTCCGTTGTTTGATTAACTCACAAGTCGATAGTTTTGGTGCAGCTGACGAGAAAATGGCCGTTTATCGATTTTAACAAACACACAAAACTTACTGCTTCAACCATCCATTTCATTAGAGTAAAGTTACCTGATCACTTGTACGAGTTTATATAAATTGTTTTCAGCAAATGTTTTTGATCCTTGAGCAAAAAGTTCCTCCGATTCTACTTCTATTATGTTCTTTTTCTCTTCTCTTCTTTTTCCACTTGTTATTTGTCTTGCGTTTTGAAGTGAAGAAGCTTCAAATGGTTTCAAAGTTTGTGCTGTCACATTATAAATACTAGCAGTGAAATCTACATTTTATTTCAGTTCTTTCATTTCCGTGTTTTATACTTGTTTAGTTGTATCAAGTAAAAATTTGAATGTTCAGATCGATCCATAAGATTTATGTCTATTAACTATAAAATTGCTTCTTTAATGCTTCCGGTTTATTGTTTATTGTGACATTTAAATATGACATACTACTTCAAAATAAATTTCAGTTTTTGTATAAAGGAGACAAATTATACAAGGAAACAAGTAGGTAAATACATACAGGGTGTCTAGAAAATGACGGGTATAGGAACCTAATACACCGTGACAAATGACAAATAATGATGTAAGGTGTCAAAATCAAAGTTGAATCCAAGGATTGTGATTGAGCAAATTCCATGAGGTAGGAGTGCTACACAGAGGGTTCTCCCCAGACAAGCGTTTTCAAAATGGCATATCAAGAACTTCTTATCTGGTGCGATATTTGGACCATAAACGCTAAATCCTCAAAAATACTAAACTCTTTCTATGCCATTGGCTAAAGCAATGATTCATCACTGTTATGGAGTTAAGGATATAAATTTTAATGCTTTTTACATATTGGTGTTATTATTGACAGCAAGCTCACCTTTTTAAAAAATGTATTACCACAACCACTTAAGGTGCCATGACGAAACTAGGCTTCCTTAATAGTTTCAAAGAGATTCAAATTCTACCTTACTTAACTTCTTTCATCACTCTACATTTCACCCAGTCTTGAATACGTACTGTGTACCCTTGTGGTCATGGAATGTTTCACCCATCTTCCTTTAATTTTCTTTTTTCTAATAATTTGAATTAGAATACTTGAATTACGTTCACTTTCCAATAAAGTTACCATAAAAATAATGAACATAAATTCACGTCTGACTCGTTTTGTCTTTGTCAATCTCCTTCTCTGATATAAAATTGTTAATTGCCATACATTACGCAATACAGTGGAAGCTCATTTAACGGACACCCCTATAAAAGAGGACATCCCTACATAACGGATGGTACTGTTGGTCCGTAAAGAAAATACAATAACATTGATGAGTAATTAATCCATTTAATACGGACACCACTCTGTTAGAGACAAGGACACAAATTCATTATAAATTCCTGTTAAAGCTGGAACGAAATTCATTATAAATTCCCCACTGATAGGTGAAGTGAATTCGAATTTTATTTATGCCACTTTAACACATGTTGTCACAGGATTGAGAACATGATGTGTGAAGGAAGTTGGTCAGTGCGTAATTCTCAATGTACCGTCCTGGCATTTGCCTGCTGTCACTAAGGAAAAAGCAAGGAAAAACCTGTCAGGATTGTTGGCTGCTGGGATCGAACCCACGACCTCCCGAAAGATACGCCAATGCTCTACGACTGAGCTAAAAATAAATTGCAATTGTGATATACTAGACATCTTGATATCGTTGGACTTCTTCTTCTTATATCTGGTGTAGTAAAAAGTAATCCATTATTTTGCCAATAGATGGCTTCAGTGATCTGTATCTCGCGTTCTATAAGTCCGATCAGGTTCAACGAGATGGCGTTCAAACGATGAGATTGCGTACTACAAACACTGTTCAGATAGTTGTGATGAGTTGACTCAGTGTTGTGTGACCGCGCGTCAAAATGGACACTAGCAAAGAGAAAATACGCTATATTTTACAGTTTTTCTTCGGTAAAGGCGAAAACGCAAGCCAAGCGGCTGCAAATGTGAATAGTGTTTATGGTCCAGATACTCTAACAGCCAATCACGCGCAATTTTGGTTTCGTCGATTCCGTTCCGGTAATTTTGACGTCAAAGATGTACCACGCACTGGAAGGCCAAGTGTCGAAAATGTCGATAAAATCATGGACATTGTCGCGTCCGACCTCATGTAAGTACTGTTCCGATTGCCCAAGAGCTAAACATTGCACAAAAAAACCGTGTGGAACCATTTGCATAAGGCTGGATACACAAAGAAGCTTGATGTATGGGTGCCCCACGAGTTAACGCAAAAAAACCCTCATGGACCGAATTTCCATCTGCGAATCGCAACAAAAGCGACCCATTTCTGAAGCGGTTGGTGACTGGTGATGGAAAGTGGATCACTTACGACAACGTCACGCGAAAACGGTCGTCGTCAAAGCGCGGTGCGCCGGCGCAAACGGTGCCCAAGCCAGGATTGACGGCCAGGAAGGTATTGCTGTGTTTGGAGGGATTGGCAGGGAATTATCTACTATGAGCTGCTCCCCTACGGCCAAACCCTTAACTCGGAACTATACTGTCAACAATTGGACCGTCTGAAGGCAGCAATCGCCCAGCTTTGGCCAATAGGACAGTCATTGTGTTCCACCAGGACAACGCCAGGCCACACACATCGATAGTGACTCGCCAGAAGCTCCGGGAGCTTGGTTGGGAGGTTCTTATGCATCCACCTTATAGTCCGGACCTGGCACCGAGTGATTACCATCTGTTCCTGTCCATGGCGAACACGTTTGCTGGTGCAAAATTCGCGTCAAGAGAGGCTTGCGAACATCGACTGTCTCAATTTTTTGCCAATAGGGACAAGGGCTTCTATGAGAGAGGCATCATGATATTACCTTCCAAATGGCAACACGTTATCGAACAAAACGGCGCATGTGACCTGAATCGGATCATTCTAACTATGGTAAGTCAAGCCTTCAATGTCATGCAAAAATAATGGATTACTTTTTACTACACCAGATATTTTATATTTGATGCTCTCGTTTACGTAAATGTTTCGATGTAAAATGATTAGTATGTAGTATTTGAAACATTTCTAAATAAATACAGAAAGTGTTCATAGACATTTAGGAAATTGTTTTTCTTCTCTGCAAGATACTTTGAGGGAAAGAAGATGGCATCATTTTTATTTCGTTTCTTTTGTGCAGGTCAAAGGTATTTAGGAACATTTGGAGACATATTGAAATTATGTTGAATATATAATAGTATTAGTAGTAACGTAGAATATACTTAAGAATTTGCTTTCCTGATTTGGTCCTCTTGTAATTGCTGAGCGACCACTTTTCATAAAAAAAAATCTTGATTGAATTTCTCAGGGGGTGTAGTTTTGGTTCGAATGACGAAACTCTTGAGTACGTAACAGGCAGCTTCCACAGACAACCACCGTGCCCGAGACTATTCCAGTGTGGGCTACAAATAGCTTTCGTAGTACACCTGTAAAGCTTATAAATATTATCAATTATTCTCGAGCTTTGCAGCCATCTGGAACAATTGATAAATAAACGCCAAACAAGTAAAACGCTTTAGTGCCAAAAGGTAAGTACATATTCAGTAAAAGGACAATATCATACGCATATATTAAAATAAATTCTCTGTGTCTGTTAAGTAACCCTGACATAACTATTTACATTCACAGCTACAATAACTATTTGCGACCAACTAATTAACACATAAAATAAGTTTCAATCATTCTTATAGAATTATTTCTGACAATGTAGGTGTATATAAAATATTACTCTGCACTTATTTAACTCTTTAATTTGCGCCAACAAAAACATAACAACATGTTTTACATTCAAAATCTGCAATAAAACTGTAGCGACATCTATCGAGCAACTCAGGAAACATTCCAATAGTCTGCAACCCACAACATAGTCACGAAATTGTTTATTAAACAACTTATGAATATATTCAAGACTAATTCATTTGTTATTAGTGAAATATAATAATAACTATAATATAAAACAATTATACATCCAATGTGATAAATGTGTAAGCAATGAGTAGGTCATAACATGGCAAATAAGTGATCCCATATCAATAGTTGGAACAGAGTAAAATATAAAGAAACGAATCAGGATGGTCTACAGCAGATCCCCTCTGAAGACTTTATATTCCGCCTGTTGGTCTACTTTCATCTTCGATAGAGAAACATAAAATTTGCAATATATCTTCTATATAAACCTCACTTAATGTACCACTTTTCCCTCAAATTTAATTGCGATAGAAGATTATTTTGATAGAGACTCATGTCCCTCCTCCAAATGAGTTTTCCTAGAATTAAAGACCAAGTTTTCCTGTAAGCGTAAACCTAGTACTAATCTGTTAACTTTCTATCCAGTCGAACATGTAAATTATGATTTATATATAGCTTATTTTTATTTTGAAGGATTTTTTATAACGATATTTTATTCTTCTATGACAAAAGAAATCTATGGTTCAGATTTGAATTTGTATAGGACTTTAAGTACCTTGTCTCTGGCTAAATAGGAGAGGAAGAAAGAGTCGCCCAGTGCATAGTTTGAAGGTTCTACCCCGGCATTAGCTTAATGATTAAGAAAATTTTTAGAAAATTCTCAGTCAGATAGCTGCGATCGATCACATGTTCTTCCGCATGAAAAGTTTAAGTCCAATGATTAAAATATTTCCTATATGATGAAATGAATTCCAAACCATGATTTTGGCTTATGTTTATCATCCAAGTCGTTTGAAGTTGAGTTTATTGATGGTGTTTAGTCGTCTCAGACTCAGAGCACCAACCATGCCGTGAAAAACGCAAGTAACGAAAAAGTGCCTGCACCTTTAAACAAAATGGCTTCATGTTGCTAACTTACTATAATGCGAATGGTAAATTAATATCGCTGTCATTCTCCACAGCAAAGGTTTGCACTTAAAACCTAACTAATTTCCGAAGCCAGGAAAATACGTCAGTACATACAATTAAAAAATAAGAAAAAAGCTAAGTAAGAAAATAAATAGAGCTAAAGCCCTTTTAGTTCAGAGTGAAAAACTGTTGCGGTTTTGTAACAAGAATAGATGTGGATTTACTGAAACTTGGCCTCAACAATCGAATAAAATTTAAATCATTTTTTGTACCTTAACAAGTATGGAAAATTGAGAAATATTTCCCTACCAAATGGCTCATTTAGAAATAATGCAGGCTGATATTACAAGCATTATTATTATTTATTTATTTATTTTAACAAGAGATAGTGTATTTTACAACATTAGTCATGTGTTTTGGATATTTTAGTCTTTAAGCGAGAGATTCACGAGAAAATGCATTACTGCCAACGAGTTTATTAAGAAAAACAAAAAACAGACTCCTACAAAAAATAAAACAGTGTAGGCTAATGTCCTAACTCTTCATTTTTATAGCTTCTACGTGGTTAGAACTGAGCGAAAAGGAAAATACATGTTTTTGACACATGCCAATCAGCGCTGATGATTATCACATTGTAGATGACTCGTGTGGTAGTACTCTCGCGTCACATTTCAGTTCTCATTCGTCCCTTATTACAAGTAAAAATGAGGCAACATTTGAGAACTACAAACTGACATTAACGTAGCAACATAACATTATAATCCTAACAGGACGACACAAGAACTTACATTAACGCTATCCACTTCAGATTCAATTCTAAATTAAGAATTTATACTATAATCTTCTTTTAACATTTGCCGGGAATTGATAAATGTGAAAACTTACACAATTTATCTTTTCATGAGATCTACGAGATCAAATAATAGCACGATATTTTTGTGTCTGCTGTGTTTTCTTCTTACTTGAAATACCAACGCTTGTCCCACAACAATAAAGTTGTTTTCATGATGAACAGCAGAGTGAACAAAACATTGGCGCGGGCAGAGACTATCTTTAGGGTAAACGTTTTCCTCTCTGAAAGTGCCACTCGTTTTTAATTTGCAAGGCAACAATGGAATTGTGTACAAGGAAGAAAAATATTAAGCTATCGTAAGATCTGTCATCTAACCTAAGAGATTGCAGCATTAAAATTTATTTTAAAATATTATGCCCTTACGTAGACGTGTTTTGCTGAACTACATCCCGCGTTTAACATACAAGATTCCTTCATAACTTAAACGATAGCAATAACTAATAGAATAATTAAACTATTCGACAAATTGAAAAAAGACGTGCAAGTTTAGTTTTTTATCAAAATTGAAAAAAAATCTAAATGAAAAGGCCACAATTCACGATAGAAAGATCTGGTATTGGAATTCCATTTCATTTAATTAATAATATATCATTTAATAAACAAAAATTCTAAAAACATATATCTGGGAACATATTGGTGAATAAAGAGTACATGAAGTTCAATCAAAAAGGAGTGAGAAGTAATATATACTACATACACCGACTGCATGTCATAAACAATGATTAAAGGCGTTTAAATAATGTGATTATACCACTTGCTAAGTTCTCCCGAACTTCATAAACAAAATCGGCTCAAACAGTGCATGCATGAACCTATAGTTCCTAACGAACTCAGACAAATGAAGAACGAATTTTTTATATCCAAAATCTTGTGAAAAAGTAGGTTATGATTAATAGGATCGAAAGCTTTGAACAAATCTAGCTAGATCACTGAAGCTTCTTGATAGTTTGTTTTCCTCCAAGAACTTTAAGAATAAATTCTTAGGGACAGTACAGTATTCTATAATAGATTTAATTTGACAAATGTCTTTTTAACATGTTATTGAAAGGGATATTTTAAGTTTTCCTTGAAATATGGAGAAACCCTTGAGCGGCTTGATGGTTGTCGTTTTTAATGTTTGTCATAATGCAAGTCAGAAAGGAAAATCTTCCGATGCTTTGACATTGACAGTGAATAAGTCAATAAACCGCTACTTCGCAGCTCTGTCACCAAATATTAATATCTCCAACGGAACCTCTGCTAAGTTGACAAATGCGTAAGAGCAATGAAATTGACAATAATGCCCTGCCTCAGAGAATGATCAACTATCGTGACTGCATAGAAGAGGGGCATATTCCCTACGTGCTTCATCATGGAGTGGAGATCTTGAAGGCAAACCTGAACAACATTTACGAAGGATATGGGCATGTAAAGGTGACTCTTATCGTTGTCACAAAACGAATTATCACAAGGCTCTTCCAAGACTCCAGATATAGCTGACAATTGTGTTGTTCTGCCCTAAAGATAGAATTCTTTTAGATGTCTCAGTCACTGATGAAATTGGAATAATGTCTACGATAAAGTAACAAAATTGGTATAACTGCTATGATAAGCTAATGAAATTGGAATAATGTATATGATAAACGAAGGGAATTGGACTAATGTATATGGTTAAATAACGAAATTGAAATAACTAAGTGCATTTGCAGAAAGTGTGAAACAGCTAAGGGCCTCATAGTAAACGGGAGAAATTAAGAAAACTAGAAGAACTTAGAGAACAGAGAAAAAGAATTAGTTTTCTTCTTTAAAACAGAGAATGTAGGTGTTAGAAAGTACAAGGGAAAGATGAGTCGTTTGGATCTAAAGATAACGTTCCCAGGACTCGGTCCCCTTCCTTCTCTCTCTCTGTTCTTTTTCTTCCTTGCTTACTTTTTCTCTCTTTCACTTTTCTTTTACCCATCATGGAGGAAGCTTCATCACTGCAAAAGAATTCTTTCCGTTAGCGCGGAGAGAGATTGGACGGCTCAGATTGCGCCGTTGCCTTTTTCTCCGGTTTTTAATTGGAACGAACATTGGAAGCTTCCAACTCCCTCTCTTTCAAACCCCCTTGCTCAAACCACCCTTCCGCCTACATCATACCTCTAGCCCCCTTTGCGTTGGTTGCCTTCTATACCATAGCCTAGAAACCGGAGGAAACCGGGAACAAATGAAGGGAGATGGGGGATTGGGGAAAGTCGCCTGCTGCAGAAACCTCATCCTACTGTAGCCTCCTCCCCCACCACGTTGCGAAATAAGAAATAAAAGAAATGGCAAGAAAAAGAGAGAAAGACAGAACTTAAAAGAAGGACGAAGGCAACATTCAGTGTTGCCAATCAAGATGCATTTCTTACTGAACTAATCTTTCGTTATTAGCATTCAACGGACCCAACTTAAAATTGTTCTTCGTTGTCAGAAGATCAGTAGCCTCCTACTGTTTACAAAATTGCGTTATTTTGCCTTTCTAGATGGATAGAAGTAGAAGAAATTTCAATAATCCACAGGGTTTTATCTAGGTTTGATGAAAAAATATGTTAAAATCTGTTTTTATTTTTCGTGGTCTAGAGTGAAGACCTCGATCAAAGATTTATAATAAATAGTCACGAATAAGCGTGGAATATTTTGTTTTGGAATAAACTGACGAAGCTTGAGAAAGGTATTGTTATAGACTAGAAAGGTAGAAGACTAAAAAAGAATCTCTACTCAAGATAGTGATAATAAGAATAGGCGATGATGAATTGGAAGAGATTAGAATTGTAGAATACGTGAGCCAAATGATCAATTAGTATTGGCGGAATCAGAAGATGTTCAATTTACGGTGAAGAGTATTGTATAGGTGAAATAAAGTCAAGATGAGCACAAACGTAGGAAACGCTGAAGCGATGGTACTTAGTTGTATTGAAGGCTTTGTTAACATATCTTGAGGAAGATAGGTTGTAGAGCAAGTAAAATCGTTTACGTACTGTACGTGGGAAGGAAATTAGTAGTAGTGAGAAATGCGTTGTAAGAAGTAAATAAGTAGTAGGACATTAGAATATATATGGATTTTGCAAAAGTGAAAGGATTGCTGGCAGGAAGCATGATATTAGTTAAAAGGATACCAGCAAGTAGGAGCTGAAACAGACAATAATTAAATGCTTTATGTTGAGTGTGGTGTTATATGACAACGAAAAATATGGACAATGGAAAAAGGAAAAATGGCACTTATAAAGATTCGAGATGTGGTTGTGTAGAAAGGTAATTAATGTAAAACAGAGTGAGTAATTAAGAAGTATGAACAAAAATAGAAAAGGAAAGAAAACTAAGAAAAGTAATAAGAATGAAGAAAACGTCTCGTTTGGGACACATATTGTAAAAAAAATTAGTCTGGATAGAGGAATCATAGAAGGAAAAGTGAGGGAAAGGGGAGATGAGAGATAGAAAAACTTGATAACATTAAACATGAAAAAAACAACAGACAGATGAAGGAATATGCTCAAGATTGATAAAAATTCAGTTTCCAATTGAAACCTCTTGTAAGACAGATCTACTAAAGATGTTCTTCAGGAATCCAAGCGGTATATCTTTTCTAAAAAGAAATCCAAAGTTGCAGAAGAGTGCAAAATGTTAAAAGAACTAACTCTTATAAAAAAAAATGTTGGATGTTATGACTAGAGTCTCAGGTCAAAGTCTTCAAATACGATGATTGACCAACAGGGACAGAGACTGGATCCAGAAATCAATTACACTAACATTAGTCATTACGACGCTCAAGCAAGTTCTCCAATTGTGATACCATGAATCCTTTCTGTTTATGGGACATGCTTTGTTAACTCACCATTTCGGTCATTGCACCACTGTTGTTTTCCTATTTCCTGTTTCTTGAACCTCCTTCAGCCACCTGAAAGTTGTTCCGTGGGGCAGAATTTCATCATAATATTTTATCATCATAACTCCACACGATCTAGCATGTTGTGGTGTTTCACTTTAGTACCATTTGTCTCTTCAGCGCCTACAATCTTCAGGCAAAAACAAAATTGTTAAGCAAAAAACTTTTCCTCTTTCTTGGTGATCATTTTATCCAAAAGAGAAAATATCATTGTCTAATCTTGTGCTGCACACACGCATTTACCCGAAAATATAATTTAATATAACTTGGCGGTATTACTCACACTTTTGATCACATGAAAATTCTGTTACTAGCGAATGCACTTTGTCCAATGACTTCTGGACACACAAGTGAGGTTACTTTAGTGTCCAAAGTGAACTTACTTCAAATTTACAGGATACGTAGAACACGGGAAACAATGAAACACTTAGTTTTTCGTTTCTACGGTAAAACAATTTGAAGTGTGTAAATGGCCCCAATTGAAGAGCAATGCTTAGGCATACGATTGTGGAAGAGAAGAAAGGGACTATGCCGTATCTATCTGGATTCCCGTTTATATAAATAATAAATACAATATTTCCTCACAAATTATAGCAACACGTTTCACCAAATCACTTCAGTATACCAAGAAAATTTAATGATTCGTGTCTCAGATACATAGAAACGTCATCAGGGTATATACAGTGCACTCTTTGTAATTCCAACTTGGATAATTCGAATTATAGGGTAATTCAAACAGAAGATTATTTTCCTTGAAATTTCTATTTAGCGCAATGTTAAAGATGCATATATAATTCGAATTTTCGAAAATACTATTTCATTGATTCGAAGGCAAGGTTTCATTTATACAAAAAGCAAGAAGATATTTCTGAATTCCAGTGACTGAAACATTTACTCCAACAATCTTAGTAATGGTCAGAGCAAACAACGCAATTTCAATTGGTTTACAGATATTGAGAGATATCCGTAGAGAAGAGTCAGTTTTTGTTTTTCTGGTATGCATAGAGTTATAAAAAAAAAAACTTTTTTTAATTTTTCAATAACAAACATTGTTCTTTTTCATATCTTTCTCAAAATATCGTTTTTTCAGAGAGCAAGTATTTATGATGCAGATAAAATCAATGTAATTAGCATGACTGGAGCAAGTCCTCCCACACTATTGCTTTGTTTTCCAGGTAGCCTTACGAGGCAAGTGATGGGCTTACTTATGCATTTAGTGTCTCATTGCTATGCTTCCTAAATCTTCACCCTGACAAACATAAGGAATTAACTAAGGATATATGAACTAAAGTTATTTGGTATAGTTTGTAAGAAAATATTAATAAACTTCCAAGAAACTGAAGAACTGCTCTCATTCGATATATACTGTGCAATACGTTAATATTTAATTACAGTATTTTTCAAGGAAGATATCTATTTTTATCATAATTGCCATCCTCAAAAATCAATTATCTGTAGCTCAAAAATCAATTATCTGTATATATATATTGCATTTACTAGTACATTGTGTTTCAATATAAAAACTCGGGGCATTGCTCCTTCATTCTCGGTCTCCCTATACTGTGAAAATATATACAGGTACATGTAGTTTAACAAAAAATATTTTATATTATATCCATATTTAAAAAGAGTTGTATGAATCCATAATGAATACTCTTGTAAACAAGCAACTACATATATCTTTCTTCTAATGAGTTTGTTGTAATATGGCTTTGAGAAGTATTATTTCAAATTATTTCATAACTTACTAGTATAGGAATAATATGCTCAAAATTTTAAAAGTAAGAAAAAGTGATTTAACAAACTGAAAATTGGTAGAAATGTTCTATGGACAGCCCTGATCAACATACCAAAAGTCCAAAAAAATCCGACCTAGGGAAACGGCCACCATCTTGAATTCAATATGGAGCCCTGGCGGAGACATAGAAATACACTTAAATCACAATATATTTTCACATAATTAAGCTAGAGACTTCGTTCTTTTGTCATTTTCATGATAATATTACATTCTATTGAACTAAATTGTAGGTGGTCCTTACATACCGCAGCCATATTTAATATGGCGACCAATATTCTAAAAGTATAGTTCAGCTTGTCTTAAGTTATTGCTTCAAAAGCAAATAACTCTGAAACGATTAGAGATAATGAAACATATCTCGAAATAAACGTTAAAGAGGATACAATAAGCTTCCTAACGACACCACTTATGTCAGCCTACCTTAAAAAGTAAGATAGCTACGCTAATTTATGTGGCATCGGGTGTGCCACATAGAAGCTCCAAAAGTGACGTTTTGTCAATAATCAAGGCATATTGCACTCAAGTGAAGAGAACTGAATTAGCAACCAAAATTGGTGGAAACGTTCTACGGACAGCCTTGATTAACATACTAAAATACTCAAAAGATCCCACCTAAGAAAGCCGCCGCCATCTTGAAAAATGTCCACCATCTCTGATTTTTCTTTGTAGCTCATACCGCCGGTTGTAAGAATCGAAAGGGATACCGTTTACGCAGAATGACTTGTTTTGACGAACACTATACTTTTATTATAATTTCTGTATAGCCAAAAATACACCTGTTATAAACAAATCAATACATTATCTGAGGTCAGTTCAAGGTAATTATTTTGTTCATACCCGTTTATCAGCCTGTTCCGGTCGCGAAATCGATAAATATGTATTAATAAAAGTTGTTGAGAGTACACATGCATAAGCATTTCAAATAAAATATTAAATCATTAAAAGTGCTACTACACAAGCAAAGTAAAACCTGTTGTTTAGTGTATAACAATATGCTTCCATTTATTTGTAATTCCTGTGTGATGCCTCTACGTAATACAATATCATGGAACAGCTTGCAAGCAGTTTCTATCTCGTAAGCCAGAATTGGAGAGTTAGACGTGCTCACCAGTTGTATTTCCCACTACAATGAACAAGCAAGGTAAAACCATTAGATGAGTAATAATTAGTTATAAATCTTTCCACTTGCTGGCGCTGAAAGTTTAACCGTTTTCTGATTTTTGTGCTGTTCGATGCGCGAATTTACTGTTCGATGCTGTTATAATAATCAGAAAAGGCACCAAGTCGACAATGAGGACCATAATAGAAAAAATTATGTCCATCGTCTGACAGCCTTGCTCGAAACGCGGAAGATGTATTGGACGGAGGGGATCCCGATCGTCCGTTGGTCCAGACCGGGGACATTCAAAAGTATTTGTGAGAGCTACGTCACATATATCAAAGCTCGTTACTACGAAAACGTAACTGTGGAATTTGACGGGTACCCCGAATATGCAACAAAGGATGCTGAGCACATGAGGCAAAGATCAACTATGTCATCCGTAGAAGTTCTAGTGGGTTACGGAGAATAAACCGCAGAATCAGTGTTTAAGAAACACTACAAATAAGAAGAACCTTGCCATTGTCTTAGGTCACAGCTCGAAGAAGATGGAATCGCAGTGCACTATGACGAATCTGACGCTTGTGGTTGTCGGAAAGGTGGACTTCAAAGTTCCCGAATGTGCGGAAACTGCTTCGGTGATGGGTACACAAATCAACCTGATCCTATCGATATCGGGGATTCCGATGAAGAACTGTGCGACGTAGAAGATAAAACATGGCCTAGCAGCGATCCTTACGAGATATTCGGGTACCGAGAGACAGACTTGAAGCGACTTCACGCTAAGGGAACATTTGCAACGGCAAGCCTCACTTAATGACCACTAAGTTTATTCTTCAAACTTGAAAGATAGCGATGGACCATGTCATGTGTAATCGAAGGACCTGCATATTTTATTTCAAATGCCCGTGCATTTATGTATTCTCAACAACTTTTATTAATACATATTTATCGATTTCGCGACCGGAACAGGCTGCTAAACGGGTATGAACAAAATAATTACCTTGAACTGACCTCAGATAATGTATTGATTTGTTTATAGCAAGTGCATTTTTGGCGTATTACACTGAAATGAGTTTAATCCAAAAACTATTTGTTTTCACTGAATAATAAAATGAGGTGAATCACCAATTAACTTGTCTCCCTCCCCGAAAACAGAGCATTCTAACAATTTAAATGTTGTGGTGAAAAACTACTGCAATGTAATTCCACAACACTATATATTTATCCTTTTAAAAATTTGATTAAGGGGTTGTCATTTTCTACCACCTCCAAAATATATGTCCTTATAACTTTTCCCACGTTGCGGTACAAAACGTGAAACTTGGGCGCAAAACGGTGCGAAACGAGTGCAATATGTTGCACTATATGTCCATCCCTGATTTTTTAAATTTTGCTGTAGGGGGCTACCATCAACCCCACCCACAAATTTAAGAGCTTATAACTTTTTAACCATTGCGGCGAAAAAACGTGAAACTTGGGTGCAAAACGGTGCAAAACAAGCACAGACCGGAACACTATCTCTTTTCGAAAAATTTGACTGAGGGGGTCTACCATTAACTTACCCCCCTCAAAAAAAATAGAAGAGCTTATAATTTTCTAAACATTGCGGTGCAAAACGCAAACCTTGGGTGGAAAATGGGTGCAGAACGATAAGCTATTTATTTCTCAAATTTGGTGTGGTGGTGGGGCCAAGTTAATGGACACGACTTTGGTTATTATATTGAAAACACCATTCAGTTATAACGTTACATTATTGCAGTAGAGTGTCACAACGAGGCTTCGTCTTCACATCTCTGTAGACTGGTTGGGCATCCCAGAACCCTTGTCTTTCTATGTTTCTCACATTGTCTATTTGTGATGTATGGTATAATGGTCCGAGATTCGAGCATTATCCTTCTAAGAGAAAGTGAATACTGCCTCTTGTCTGTCAATCTGTTATTGTGCAGTGAACGCTGAGTTACTCATTTCCACGACATACTGGAAGATCTCCTGCCTACCATTTCGATATTTAAACAGGTGGAAGTGCTAGTGGGTGTACGAGTTGAATATGCCTCCTCAACTCAGAACCGGCGGACTCATGGTCAACAATATGCGAGGAAGTTGTTTTAAAGAGATTCTTCACTTACAGCTGATGGTGGAACCAGAAGAAGAGAAGAAGTGTAACAGATCTGCAGACGATACATCATCTGCAGCAGTGAATCCTTACATGTTTGGAAGATCTAAGAAGAAGGTGTACACATCATGAGAAGAGTGTAAACGTTGAGAAACTAAAACAGAGTTGATTGTAACCAAAGAAGTCACATCAAAGATTAAAACCTTCAAGTACGTGGGTGTGAACAAAATAGAGGCAAGAATACCGATGAAAACAAAAGCACTGACGATAATGTAATTTGTTCCGGTGAAGAAATAAACAAAGAATTTAGGGAAAATATTAATTAAATAATTTGTATATTCTGTTATATACAACGGTAATATGGATATGGATATGGAGATGTAAAAAATACTGAGTATGGCGCAAACGTTACTTAATGAGGAAATGTTGAGGAATATATAAAATAAAAGAACAAAACTAATGACAACAAAAGAGGAGAATAAACTGGTTAAGACGTCTGCCACGAAAAGATTATATACTGAAGAACGTAATTGAAAGTGCTGTTAAAGTGGGAAGAAGAATATGACTGAAGTAACATGTAGACCAGCATTAAGGACCATATATCGTAGGCTAAGACAAAGAAGACCTACGCCCAAAAAAATAATTCTATGAGTAGAAGAACCTACCGCTATGAGTATAACACGAATGCTAGGGTGACCATAATATTTGAGGACTAAATATGGACAAATTGGCTCAAATGCCATCTATTTCAAAAGAATGAAGCTCTGAACAATTTGCGACACCAACATGAAATAGAGCGCGGTGGCTGAGTGATAGAGCGCCGACCTAGGGCGCGTGGGTTTCCATCCTAGATCATGTCATGTGGATTTTGTGGTGGAGAAACACCGTGTACCTAGGTTTCCTCGGGGTTTTTCCATTTTCTCCCACTTTCTTTATTTCACCCGTTCTTCGATCATCATTCATTCGGTCTGAGTAAAAGTTGCCTAAAAGTCTTAAATGTAATTCAAATTCAACCAACATGAAATAGACACTTAATACTTAATGAATCAAGGTCGGAGGATCTTTTGGTTACATCAATGCATTGGTGTTTCTAAAACATCGTTACCTAGGTGCTAACAAAAACTGTAGGAACAATTGAATGTAGTAACAAATACTAAGGTATTCCATTGTTTATTGCTTTAGGAACAATTTGCATTAGTGTGACACGTGAAAAATTTTTTATAATGGTATTAGATGCATTTGTGGAAATATATGGGTTTAAAATAACTAACAGTCAACAACTGATTAAGTGAAAAGTACGGACATTTAGTTAATTTTTGCAAAGTACGGTACGGACACGGACAGGACCTTTAAAATACGGACTGCTCATACAACATATGGACGTATGGTAACCCTACTAATGCTTATAATAACGAAAAATGGAATTGGTAGGAAAATTATAAAAATGTCTCAGAATGTATGATATTATATTTAAATGTTACATTACTCAGACTCTCTTTCTCTTAAATTTATGTACCGGTACAATATATTATTACTATAAGCAACGTAATAAACCTACGTAAGTACCTCTCAACAACAGTTTTCTTTCATATTAGTGAAAAGCAAACTTCCAACTCTTAGTTGGGTTGCTATATTTCAAAATTGTAAAAATCCTGGACGTTATTAATTTACAAAAATCTTTGAAATGTGCATTTTTTTTTACAAAAAAAAACTTAAATATTTTAATTAGCTTTGTTGAGTTAAAACTGACATCAAGTTTATGTCCAACCCTTAGCACTTAAGTAATCACAGTGACGGCTACTCCAGTACTATCTTTTACAATTGCAAAAATATTCCCTGGTCAAAGGAGCAACGATAACACATGGCCACTGTTGCGTAAAAGGAAGGAAATGTTTTTAAACATTTTCAATAAAAAAATACAAAAATACATTTGTTTTCACCTTTTAGTGATAAAGTAATAAAGTTTCTATTTTATTGAATTTGTTTCAACATTATCTATTGGTGCGTGTTCGGCTTTATTACTTTTCTTCTTAGCATTGTTATGGTCAGCGATAAATTACCCGAAATTTCAGGCAGTGTTTCAAGTAACTCTGAAGCAAGAGGCGCATCGAAGCAAATAGTAATACCGACAACAATAGCCACTGATATCAAAACGCTTTCTCTCTGGTCCAATGTAAAGCTCATTGAATCGTGAACTTCATTAAATCCATGTTCGTTGTACTCAAGGTTTTATTTTTACTGTTTTCATCTCACATACTCATAAAGTCAAGAGAATAGAATCGTGTGAAAAGAAAGAAAACGACACGTTTTTTTTTTCTTTCCTTTCTTCTTCGTTAAAAACTGGGATATTTAGGCGTCCCAAGAATGCAATTGTTTTGCGTCGGTGAATGGGGCGAAGTGACATATCTTGATTTTTTAGATTTTGCAGGAGAGCGATTAAAAGTCTCCATTCAGCATTGTATCTTATGGGTTTTTTGATGTTCAAGTCTTCATACCTCCGAAACTAAAAGGACTTCAGGTACAAATTTTTGTCAGGTGATGATAAAGCAGAATTAGCAGTCGATGGATGATAATCATAACTAAAAAACGGATTTTCTTTTATTACGCCACTTCGCCCCTTCACCGACGATTGATGTGTTGTTGCTTGTGGAAATTAATACCTGACGAGAAAGGTACATATAGTCTACTTCCTAGACCCACACACTTATGATTCATGGAACTCCTTTAACCTTGTAACTTCGGTAACCAATGTAGGTAATATCTCTAATGTGTCAAGATTTTCAATTCATGTACGCTCACTTCTTAAGTTTGTAACAAAAATGAAAACAAATAAAATTAATCAGGAATTACGGAATTTGAGGCAGGCTATGAAAAATAATATATGAACAACATATCAAAAATCAAGCAAAAATACGTATTGATATAAGAAAGAAATCAGTCCAGTTTGTCTTGTGAAACTGAGGATACACTTGTTAACCTCATTAAAGATAGCCGATAGCGTGCGTGTCTTCTCAGTTTCCACTCGAAGTTTGCAAAACAGAAATAGGTATTATGTGCATAATGTTGTGAAACCAATATATGTAAATAAATAGATTTATAAGGAACATAATTATCGAATTTAATTTGTAATTCTCATGCCAAAAATGAGATGTGTACAATTAATAAACATGACTTGGTTGCACTTGTATTATTTGTAAGTGTTTAGGAGAGCGAAAACGTCATTCTCAGTGTTGATATCTTTTTCGGTTTTACTTATCCTAACCGATAGGCTTCTTTAAGCTTTTCTAAGGTATTGAAACCTACTATAATTTACAAATAAACTAATTCCATCACAGGGGTACAGCTACAGCACCAAAGAACAGGACGACGTCATTATTTCAAGAAGTGAAATATTTTCAGTTTGCGCGGTTCTGGCTATTGGTTTCGTAACACTTGGTTTGGAAATATCAATCGCTATTGTTAGACATTTTCTGTGGAAACGAATCCATATGACCACTTTTTCATTTGTTTACGTTTCTGTATTTCCCTAATCAGAACTGGCGTAGGAGGACCGTTGCTTAGGGATTGAATATTTCTTCTGAATTCACTGCATCATTCCTTCCTCCTTTTGTAACGTATGAATTGATACCGTACGATAGGCTGTAGAAAGAATTATTTTCGTTTCATTTCGTTTCTTTCTTTCTTCATTGCTTCGTTCTTCTTTCTTTCTAGAGAAAAGTAATTGAAATTTGAAGATCGAAGCTCACATACATTTTTTCTCCGATGAACACACCCCTGTAGCAAACAGAGCAAACAAGGTGGTTTTCTACGAAGACCAAACATTATTCGATTCTGAGAAGCACTAACGGGTTAGGAAAAGCATGTCTCGTTTCTATTTCTCTCTTCTTTTTGTACATTTCTTGGTTAAAAGTGTAACAAAAGAACGAGAGGAAATGTAGAAACTTGAACCTGATGGTTTGTGGCGCTTTTGGAGTGAAATGACTGTTTCATGCTCGAGCCCAGAAAAGAAGGTTCAGATGAAATTTCAGAAAGTATCGGTCTTTGTAACCTTGTACACTATACCACGTACATGGACCAGATATTTAGCCCTTTCACAATTATTAATATAATATATTTGCCAAACATGGTATCTCCATGTTGTTGTTTTTTTTTCTTTTATTAAATAAGAGCACTGTTCCATCTTTAATTATATTCACTGTCGCTAATTTTGGTACTTTACTCCATTGAGGGTTTCTTTCAGATTGTGCGTTACTAGCTCCTTCCAGACTAAAATACACCCCGAAAGAGTTCAGCAGGACTAGTATTTAGGCACTTTCTCTAGAATGTTTCGAGTGCCGAAAGTGGTCGTAAACCACAAAGAATTATCAAATATCTCCACAACTCGCGAAGAGATTTTTCTTATCAGACATACGAGTCCCAGTTGACCTTCCCAGTTTTGATTAACTTTACTGTTTGATAACCTTATACGCAGGCGGAAAGTAATTATCTCATTTTTTTCTCATTATGTGAAAGGTTCTTTATTTTCTTCATAATATGAATAACGTACTTTGCTCTGAAAGATACCGTAAGTAAACCATGCATACGTCATCATACGACAAGTGTCAAATCAAGATGCGCTTAGTCCATTCACGGAAAAAATATTTGATCTCTAACTTTTTTTGAGGCGCTGGATTGATTTCACTATCAGAATTCTTTGACTGCGTAAAACAGGTGTGAAATGTATTATTTGGTTCATAAAACACATTGTCCCGACCAGAAAAAAACATATGTTCAACAAAACAAATATAACAAAAGATGTCAATCACCTTAAGAATGTTACAGATGTACAAGATGTGAAATGAATATATTTTTAAAAAACATTAAAAACAGGAAAGCCTGCTACCAATATCAAAATTGAACCAACAAACGATTTTGATGAGTTTCCAAACTTCTTGTATTTCTTTCGAAGCAGGGATTAAATTTAAGTGTATCCATGTGATCCAATCCCTACCCTTCAGACGTGAACTTACTGTTACAAATAAGGCTAATGTAGACAATTTATTGAAGGCGTATTTCGAAAATAATCGAGGAATAAGCCTTACTGCAATTCTGGGTTAGTGTGTTTGTATAATCTACCTGGAAGCTACAATGAAAATGAAAGTAAGGGAAGACGCTACTATTTAGAATAATAACTCGTTATTTACATATAACCCCAGATGGAATTTGAGGAACATATAAATGCATTTTCGGCTTCAATTTTAGACTGATCAAACATCACTTCCACAGTTACAGGTTCCAAATAAATTCAGCCTGACTTTTTCTTATCGATAGCTATACAATTTAACAACAAATTGTTTTTAGTCACTCTGTATATGAACCTTATGACATCATCAGCCATTAACAGTTTGTAAACTTCGCGAAAAAACTATTCCAGATACTATTTTTTCTCTCTCTCTCTCTCTCTCTCTCTCGTGGAAACTTTCTTTTACTATGGACTTGATGCGATGTGATTCAACATTTTTCATGTATGCTTTATATGTGGAAACAATGAAATTATTTTGCGGACCCATGAAGTGTCTATGTAGGAGGGGGTATACCTGATGATTGAATTAGTAATTCAATTCATTTCAACGGATGACAATGTCACAATACAAAATAGAATAACACACTAGAATCAACCAACTAGAACAAGCAGTTGGAAACACTGTGGGCCGCAATAAAGCCTTTTAAGAAAGTGATTGTAAGTCAGTACTTTTTCATTGTTTGGGGACGACATTTCTTAACGTATTGTCAAGGTGGTCGGTCGTTGTAGTTGTGGTTAGTACTTGTGCGTGTGTTTAGGTGGGAGAAGATGAAAGCACTAGGGAGGAGAAGAAGCCAAGCCGAGTTGTATAAAGGCTTATGGTCTTGTCTTTGAGATTTATGACAAGCACCAAGACGAGACACGAAACAGCACCACTTAAAAGGTGTATCGCTGGAAGGTAAAACATGTGTTTCTTTTCTCTTCCTTTCTTTCAAATATCTCTTCTCTTTTATATATTGTTGCTCTTTCTTCATATTTATTTTAATATATTTTCCACTTTTTGTTATAGGATTTGTTCTATAAAACTTTCTTACAATTTTGGGACTCTGTGTGCCCTTCATTCGTCTTTCGATACGTTTAGGCTAGTTGAGTTAAGATATACGACAGAATTCATGTGTTTGTGTGTGTGTATCTTACGAAGAGAGAAACAAAAACATCAGAGTAGACCAATTTCAACATTCTTGTCCGTTCTTTGCAGGCTATACTTTTCTGATTTTATGTGCAGTAAGGCGAAGAAAGAACACACGTATGCCAACAACATCCTATTGCAACATGGATGAGACAAGCTTGTGTTTTCGACATCTCGGCGATTCTTCTCTCTCTCTGTTTGTCTCCTTCTTTTGTTTTTCATTTTCAACCTCCACTTTCATGGTCCCATGTTCTTTGCTAGTTTCTTTGTTTCGTTAGGAACCACTTTGAACTTTTCATTGTTCTGCTTTTCCCCCTCTTTCACTTTCAGTGCTGCAAACTCGGAAATGCAATTTTAAAATACACAAAAGCGTGGCTATTTATTACCCTTTCGCAGAAATTAAACATTATTAAAATCAAAAATATTATTAAAATAACGGAATTAAAGAACATACGTGTGGCCGAGAATAAATCTTAATAATAAAAGCATAATTATGTGAAATCAAACGTATTACTCCCGCTTTTTAAATCATTTTAGACTTCGAATGTAAAATATAATTCAGTTTTAAATATAATTCTTTAGAACAATCTTCAATTAAGAACAGACAGGAAACTAGTAGTTACCCCTTTATTTATGGTTCAAATACTATTAAATACATCGAATTCAAATTATACATCGTAAATAACAAATTATGGGTGAAACATTATTGTAAAAAAATAATTAAAAATGGATTTTTAAAAACACGCTATTTAAGATGGACTAAAAAGTTAATAAAAAATGAATTAATTTTATGAATCGGAAAATGAAAGCGTGGGTGCTCTTGGCTACCTTATCTTAAAATCATAATATCTAAGAGCACCCACGCTTTTATTTTCCGATTCATAAGATAAATAATTCAATTTATTATTTTTTACTTTTTAGCCCATCTTAAAAAGAATGTTTTTTAATTATTTTTTTTTCTAATCAACTCTTGGTCATACATCTTTATACCTAATTTAGTTTCTCTAGATTCAGTTGTTTGAAAAATGTTTTGGCGGCCATTTTGGATTAAATATGGCGACATTTTTAACGTTTTATTATATTTTCGTGACTTACTCATGATGGTACATCTTCATTTAAAATTTCATTTCTCTAGCTCGAATGGTGTTGAAAATTTTTGGAAGGCCATTTTGAATCCAAGTTGGTGACTTTTTCAAAATGTAATATTTCCCTAAACTACTTGTTATGATACACCTTTATGCCAAATTTCGTACCTCTAGCTCAAACGGTGTAGAAAATGAATTTTTGTGTCCGCCATGTTGGATTCAAGATGGCGCCTTTGAAGAAGTTTGGTTATATTTTCGTAACCAACTAGTGATAATGTACCTTCATACCAAATTTCACTTTCCGAACCCCAGCGGTTTAGGCTATGTATTCTATACAGCAATGGGTTGGCGGCCATTTTGGATCCAAGATGGCGACTTTTTCAACATTTTGTAATATTTTCTTAACCTACTAGTGGTCATGTATCCTCATACCAAATTTCATTTCTCTAGCTCAAACGGTGTGAAAAATGCATTTTTGTGTCCGCCATTTTGTATCCAAGATGGCGTCTTTGGAAACATTTGGTTATATTTTCGTAACCTATTAGTGATAGTGTGCCCGACCAAATTTCGTTTCTATTGCTCTAGCCGTTTAGGCTGTGTATTCTATACAACAATGGATTTGGCGGCTATTTTGGATCCAAGATGGCGACTTTTTCAAAATGTCATACGTTAATATTGCATTGTCATCCAGTTCTGAGCTATGTTTAAAGTTTCAAACCTCTAGCTCATCGGGAAGTGAGTTTAAAATAGATTGCAAAATTTGTACCAAACAGACAGACAAGAAAACGAGTTAATAAAAACGTGGTAAAAATGAAATTATAACTCCATACTAATATTTAAAATGAAATTTGAAGAAATAATAGTCTAGTGTGAGAGTGTCTTGCGTAGAAACAGGCTCAGTTGGTAGAGCGCTGGTTTTGCATTTGAAAGGCCTTGAGTTCGCACTCAACGACCGGCTATCGTGAGTTCCATGTATTTTCCTCAGTCAGGCTCGGTTAATGTGGGATAGTATCTTCAAAATATAGAGCCTTGGTGACTTCCTTTCCTCATCCTTCATCCCTTCCACTAAATAGGAGTTAGTCCTATAAGACGGCATATCAATAATATAAGTCGAATCAATCAATAAATAAAAATAAAATCAACCAAAACATCAGTACGCTAGGCGTAGCATCACGTTGATTGAAAAAAAGAATCAATTTAAAAGGTTGCTACGTGGTTCTCATAATTTGACAAATTTCTCCTTACGCACTGCTTTATTCCTTGCAGAATTAGAATCGTTAATACACTAATATTACAGTAGTATTAATAAGGATCTATCTGATTATTCCAGTCACAAAAATTAAGACAATATAATTTCGTACTATGAAAACGATGATAACCTGGTTTATGTTTCCTAAATAATATAATAAGGGATTTTATCATGAATATATGACTTTATTTTACTGTTTATAGGTCATGAATTGAGAGATCGACTCCCTTTTGTATTTCATGAACCTTCCGATACTGCTTAATGTAAAGTATATAGTCTATTTGGTTGTATCTGTTCATTCTAAATCTCGTACATACGCCTAGTGCTCAAAATTTGTATGTATGTTTGTTCGCTCTAACGCATTGGGCCAGTGTGGCTCGACGCTTTCTATGTAACATAAAGAGTGTAGTATATGTTTCATTCTGGTTTGTACATATAGTGCATATATTTCATGGAATACCTACCCAATGACTCATGTGTACTCAAATCCACATTGCCGGAGCAATGTCCTCTTTGAAACAAACACCTTTACGTCAAGTTGGTAACACTGTATCACTTGTGGCATTGTGGTGAATGGTTTTATATATATATTGTATAATCTGAGTCATTCCACAAAAGTTTCGTGTTGACTGTATAAACAATTTTGAAAATATCGGAAATACATATCTAAATGGCATATTTTATAAAGTACAACCTAATCATTTGTATGCATTATCAGCTATACCTTTACCTGAAAGTAATATCTTAGAGCGGCCTACCAAGCTCATGTTTCATATTGTTATTATTAATACATGTTAGGTTTACCTACCTTACTGAAACTGTATATTTATGGTTCTTGCAGCAACTTATAGGAACTTTATCAGTAGATCAAGAAATGCGACAAGTGTCAAGAAATCACTCAGTGTCACCTGGCATGACTGAAAAAAAAATCTCAGTCAAAATGATTAGTCGCTATATTTAAAACCAAGTCTTTTCGGTTTCGAGGCGAATATGCTCCCGATTACCAACCACGGTTAGTATGCTGAAAGCTAGGATAAAACTAACTCATGTAAAAGTGCTGTCATGTTCTACATAAAAATAACCCGTAATATGAGCACGGTTACTTCGGCATTGATATGAGCACGGTTACATTGATTATGTTATATTAACATTGCTTAATCCCAACGATGTTCCACCATTGTGTTTACTAAACTAAATTTGTTCCGAAACGTTCTTACACTAGTAGTTAAGTATACCAACTTCGATGTTTTCTAAAATCACTTCTTTATTGACTTCATTCCGTGACGTGGAAACACCAAACTCTGTCCTAATACAATTACATCACCACACGAAATAATAACACGTAAGGAAATAAAAACAGTTGGCAACATAATTACGTTTAAACTCGTAGAAACATAGAATAGTCTAATACATAATATTGTTAGTAGGTCTTAGATATTTCATGTTGGAGAGATGTATACATATTCACTTTTATACACCTATTTCCTAGTTATATACTAGCTTCTCCCCTTCTCAGTGTTTCTGTCAAAAGCATCAAGGTTTATATTCCTGTGAATACCTCACAAAGCATTTAGAAGTTATTCAATACTATTTCGGATGAAGAGAATTCAGATACTCATACATCACTTGTGGGGAAAAAAAGTTGGATTAAATCATGAATAAAACTTTATTCCCTTTCCAATTATGCCATTGCCTTGCTTTTAAAGGCATAATTCACAAAACACAATGATTGTAATATCAATAACTAATATTAACCTATCACCCTTAAAGTATATATAAACTTCGGCGACAGCTTCAATATCAACGAGTTGTAAAATGCAGCTCGTTCATTTAGAACGTATCTTATGACCTTACGAGCGCCACAGGAGGGATATGACTTTATATTCTTCCATACCACTAAACAGCCAATTAAAATGCCACTGACCGCCGCAACTAAGCTGTGAGACTACCGACGAGGATCGGGTTGTCAATCCCCCTAATACCAAGCTTAATGCGACTTAATGACATTTACTACCACCCTGCAGGTTCTCCAGAAAACATCACGACTATCCTCACAGCAGGGCCACTTCGATCTTCTCATGATTGTACAGACACAGAGAAGAGAAGCAAAAGTTATCTTTCTTCTCTAGAAAAAATACATAAGAGTGTACCACTTTTTTTTTCAACTTCGGATTCAATGAAAATAATGTATTCATGATGCTGTTCAGAGGTAATTTAGAAGAAAAATAAAGTAAAATTAAAATTAAATTCTAAGTTTAAACTCAAGATGAACTTTTACCTTTAGCTTGAGAATCTATTTTAGAAGAAAAGTATAATTTGCATAGAATGTCGCGTTTTCATTTTTAAATATGTTTCTACATCACCATAATCGATGATGTTCTGTAAGATATTAAGAATTTTTCTCCTAATACTACGAATGAGTTGCATAGTCTGAGAGTAAATCAATATTCCCTTGGTTTAACATTTTCGTTCGTTAAAAATGTATCATAATGTATTGCGTTATACTTACCCATCATGCTAGCTACTAAAGAAGTGAATCCAAGGTGATGACCATGAGTTAAGTCTAGATACAGATATCAATATCTCCACTCTGTCTCACAAGGAAGGTTTCCCCAATGGTCACACTCGGATTTGTTTGAAACTTTTCCAATAGGTAAAGGGATGAATATGAAGAGAAGCGTATATTTTACATCGCTGGACATGAGAGTTAAAAGGTGAAAACACCCCCTTAAAGTTGAAATATCAACCAATTTCACATATTTTATCAAGATCATAACTACAAATGCACAGCAGTTACTTGAAGTCCCAACACTAGATAAAGGAAGGAAAATAGAGAGACATGTAGTTCTATATTATGTGAATCTGAAATTGCTTTGTCTCAGGCTGTAGCGCATCTGACTACGAATTGGGCTTCCTGCGTTCAAATCTTGGTCAGGATGCTGGAGATTTTTATCAGTGTTCCCATGCCTGGCGCTTTGAGGTTCACTGAACCTCCTATCAAAATTGGGTACCTGAATGACCTTGGTATTCCTAGGCACTTTGTGAGAGTTAAAAGCACTCTAGCCTAGGACTGAGCACCCCCACATCACTTCGTAACGTTGGTCGAGAGTATGTGGAGCGCTACCACCACATCCCATATGCGTCGTTCAAGATACGTGCGCATCGCACAGAGGATGGATAAGCTGAGATTGGTATAGAAACAGATAAACGTAATCTTTCATGGTTCACCGTCAAGTGTTTAAGAGAGTAGAAGACAAAATGTGTAACAAGTGTGTTCATCGACAAGTGTGCAACACAGTGTAATATAATTATAAAATAATAAAAAGAGAATGACGCCAGTAACAATCTATCCGTGAAAACATCAAGACAGTCTGACAGAAGAATGTTTCAAGTACAAGTCATTACACAAATTAATTTCGAATAATGTTTCACAAATGAGTCTTGTGGCATTTTTGTAACTGATTAAATGACACCGCCAAGGGTAAATGTCCAAGGACGACATGTTTTAATAGTATATATGAGGAAATAAGACCAGGTAATTGAGCTAACTACTGAAAAGTTGTGGAAAAACATTCAAAATGCGTTTAAAAACAGCTTATGTTATTCATCTTTTATCCGCCTACTTTTCTAATGGATTATCAAGAAACACCAGCAAACTCAACACGCAAGTATCATCCTCGACCTGATCAACGACACTATGGAAGGAACCACATATATACGAAAGACACTTTATTGTTCACTCCGACATGCCTGATGATGTCATGGATCAACATGCCAAACACACTCCGGAGATTACACAGTACGATGAACCATATGAGACTGGAGAGTCGGGCACCTGTGGGGATGTGGCTGGTGAGCGAGTTGGCTTGGAATACAAGAGGAAAGTTATTGGTTATTGGAAAAGTCGCAAACAAAACGGCTATCATTGAATTCCGTGATGCAACATTACATGAGGTCCAGAAAATAGTTGTACGTTCGGGAGAAACAAGTGGCTTCAGGTGGAACACGGAAAGACAAATTGCGCGAGATGTTGAATGTAGTGCTTCAGACGTTCAACAATATCCTATGTGCACATTTCAAGGTGCATGACCTCCAGTGAGGACTCCCCAAGCAAGTCAGGAATATAATTTCACATTATTGACTGCATCAAAGAAATAACTGCCGACATTTAAACAGACTTACAATATTGTTTCACACAAAGCGACGTATGAGACCAGAACTTCATTCAACATGTGCAGGACCACACTGATGCTGTTGGTGTAGATCATGTGCGTAAATTGGACCAGCCTGATTTTCAGCTAAAGATGAATAGTGGTCGTACTTTGGCGCTACGTGACTCAAAACATGTCGAAACAGTGATTCAATCTGTAAGTTCAACAACACATAGTTACCCAATTCAACCGCTCATATCTACAAACGGTAAGCTATTGTCGTCTTTGTTATGGTTCTACTGGAACCCAGTAGATACTTTGGTCTTTGTGTGCAGGAAACAATATTTCATCCTGAAAATGTTTATGTGTTGGCGTCGTGTACAGGAAAGCTTTCAAAGAAACACTTCCGTCTGTGGCTGTAGAATATGTTATTTCCCACACAAGCAATAATAGTGTGTTTCTGTTAGATTCATAAACAGGAACCAGATATATAAGCGGACTGTGTGGGTGGCTATACCAGATGGGATAGACATGATGTTACTGACAACACCGAAGGGACTCATGGGTAAGTTACAAACGCTATATGTATATGCTTTTGGAGCGTGGAAAGAGTTTGTGCGTAGGTTTTTGAGTGCAGTCATGGTGCAAGGATCTGACGTAAAGTTGCATTCTTGATAGAGTATTACTAAACTAGAGTCACTTATCCACAACCAGCTTTGTTCTTCACGGTTTCATGATGCATTCTGGTATGTTTGGTGCAACGCCGGATTATTATAGGTCATCAGCCACATTACTATGAATCTCTAGATTAGTGTTTCAACGAGCATTCGTCTCCAACATGCAGTGTTTAAAAAAGTTCTCAAAAATTTGGTGGTCATAGAGGCCACCTGAAGAATTTTGTGGTGGCCATTTATAATCACTGGTGGACTCATATAATATGTTTTATTGACGTTAGACATAAATTACATGCATGTTACATAATAATTCACCATTATCCTGGCGCGCGACATCTGTTTTCCAGGATCAGAATTAAAAAAACAGATTGTGAAAAGAACACAGCGATGCGTTGCAGTAAAGGAAAGATTGAACGGTGGCGGCGAACGACCAGCTTTATTGGACACTCACACAGCTGTGGCAGCATCGTATGAACCAAGCTGTAGTACGTACGACGGCGTGCCAAAAAATAATGCACTTGCGACACTACGATAAATTACAGAACTGTGGTGATCGGCAGCACTGTCTTAATACTGGCCAATTTGAGGATTTAGAGCAAAGAACTACGTATATACCTTCGATTTACTTTCCATTTTTTTTAAACCCTGAAACTGTAGTACCTGCACAAGATAATGAAATTGAAAATAAATTAAAGTTTGTAATCTATCATGGAAATTTCAAATTTGTATACACCAATGAAAATCTTGGTTCTCAGAGTGTGTATGTGAAAGTCATTTGACTTGTTGTTTCATCAAGTCTTTTAGTTATTGTGTGCATTTTCGACATACATACGTGTTGGTTTTGTATAAATTTAATTCAAATTTATTTTCCTTTTACATTGACTACCATCTAATGCCAAGTCCATTAGAAATCATGAGAATACTGTTTCGCCCTTTGGTAAGCTCTCTTCCGAGGAAAGGAAAGAAGAAGATAGTAGCTACGGAGTACGGACTACGACTTGTCAAGATTAGTCTGGCATTCGCCGAGTGAAATAAAATTAAAACGCTGGAAAATCAGTGCCAATCTTTGTATCAATTAGAATATATGTTTATATAATGCTGCTGAAACGTCTGTAAACATTTTTCAACCAGTACATTCTCTGTTGATCATGAGGATAGGTGCAAAGTGTAAAGAAATCCAAATTGAAGTGTGTAGTGTATATAGGTGCATCTTAACGCCTGTTCGTGCTGCAACCGAAATGCTTGTTTCGCTTAACGGGTTGCATAAACCACAGTTGAACTCTATCACTTTGACCGCCTAAGTTACAGGCAGCCAAACTTGTAGCACAGTCAGGTGGGTTGCAGAATAGAAGTTACAGCAAAGTCTCATGAATTCAAATACAGAACAAAAATCTAGTTATTTAAATTATGCTACACTTGATTGCAAAGTTATAACTAATACACGTTCATTGTTCATATCGTTACTATTTTCTCACTTCATATCCTAATTTACTTCATAAAATTAAAAAATAAAACACACACACAATATTCCGTTCTTTTCTCGTTGTATTTCCGCTTGTACATGGTTAAAACATTGAGAACAATGAATAAAAGGTATATCCGAAACGTCATGCAATGTTATTAGAACAGTGTGAATACGAACAAGAGGGTAGAATTGGGGGCCTATGCGCAAGTAATAATCGAACTGTTACTATGATCGTACACAAGCTTAAACTTACATAAGAATATTATCTAATTGCTCTGGCATTAAAGGAAATGTTCTTAATAAGCGACACGAAAAAGTTAGCTGTTGCTATTCCAGAATATAAAACTGAACTTCAATCCTATTAGTACTTGTGATTCAGTGTCTCTCACTTGTGTTTTTTTCCCCCTCTAGAAGAAGATAAAACCAACTTTTCAGCATTGCAAATACCAAAATGTTCCCAGCATGAATTACGGTGAAAAGAGAGTAGAAAACAAGTTCTCTTTACCAAGATTTCTAGATTTAACTTAAAACTTAATTTTGTTCATGAAAGACCTCTATCTAGATTGGTTAATCAGGATAGGGAGGGCCAGATGGCGCGTAATCAGAAACGGGACTTAATTGGATACTTTAAAGCGAAAAAAAAGAAAAGAACTTTGGAAGCCACGACGAAATCTTTCTTTAAATAAAAAGGAAATGAGAGAAAAGAAACGACCAATGCAACGTTAAATTAAATCGATACTTACGTCCTTACTTTCGTCAATAGTCCACGTCCTCGAGATGTAGGATAACAGCGAAGTAACAACAGCAAAGCATTATCAACACCAAGAACATGTTCTGGCGACATGGAGAGGTAAATTAGAGATATTTTCTATTAGTGTACACTACTGTGTAGGAATTAGCACTTACTATTACCTATAGTAGGACCTCTTGTATTTTGTCTGTAAAATATAATACAATATACCATCGATGTGATGAACCTCTTTGCAAGAAACTTAATGTTGGTTCCGCAGTAGTACTGGCTGTGCTGACAATCAGAAACATTAGATTTAGTTAGAAACCGCTGACAGTGGCATGTCGACGCTTTGATCCAGCCCACTGTTTCACACCAACCTTCTTCCATCAAAATAAGTGGGACAAATCTGTCTTGAAAGTTAAAAGTTTCCTACAACAACAAAAAAATGAGAATTTTCTAAAACAACATGGTTTAATAAAAGTGTGCAGGAAATGATTAAAGTTAGACTAATCTGTTTTTTTTTTTTTTTTAGTTTTTCTGTAAATATTTTTCTTTAGCGTACTATCAGCACTTCTTGTACATACATTTGCAAATTTAAAGTGCAAAGTAGTGATCAAAACCTGCGTTATTGGAGATTTGCAAATAGTGATTTAAATATAAAGGAAGTGCACTATTTTTAGTGATTTAACAGCTTGTACTCGGTTTGATATGGAGAGAATAAGGTGATAAAATGATTCCAGTCGTAATGGGTAATACTCAATTTCAATTGTACCAATTTGGATGGTAAATAGTTCAACAACATACTTGTTCTTTCAGGTACTATGCAGATATGACGCAAGTAATTATGGCATTCACGAGGTCTGGAACTAGTTCCGTCCAAGTTTTTATGGAAGTATTATTTGACGACTAAACCACAGGAATACATCCAACCGAAGACACATCTATACCAAGACAGCCTTTCTCCTGACATTGCACTTTGGAAGGCCTATCCCAGATGCTAAATAGTCCTCTAGAGTAAAACAGCATGTACCGGTAATGTAATTCGTCTGAACACATCACGTTTCCTTTCTCGTCTTCAGTAAGTGATTTTCTTATCAGCGATAGAATAGATATTGGTCGACATCTGTTGATTACCCATCTGTGATAATCACGCACGCACATAAACAGGAATTTAAATCGTCTTGACTTTTGTGATTGCATTAGTTGTAGCTTTTTTGTAAACTGCATATCATAAGGGAAAAAATGTTTTCAAAATGTACCTTTAAAAATGTACTAGAAAGTAAATACTGTTGTTCAAAGTGTAGGAAAAATAAACAAGAGTATCACAAAAACGTTACGATATACAAAAATTACCGTATGCTACTTCTTTCACCCGCATGTATACACTGGTCGTAGTAGGGCACTAATGTTTATAATCCCTCTTCAAAGAAAGTTGATGCCTCAGTTCGTCCTTCTCGAAACCTTCAACACAATTCGCGAACTGGATCGTCACACATATAAAATGATTTCCGTATTTTGCGATGAGTTTCAACGGTCTTCAGTTCCTCAGCATTCAACATGACCTGTAAGATAGACGACACGCCAAGTTCCCTCACTTCGTCGATTCTTTCAAGCTGGAGAACTGCTCTTGGCCTAAATTCATCGAAGAATGTGTGTTGTTTACGGAGAAAAGTTTATGAATGCTGTTCATTGATTCATAGAAGATATTTTTTCTTCTTAGTGAATAACTCTTTCTTCAGCTATTCTGGCCTTTATCTATTTTTTACATTTCCTATTCTCACTAACAATACTTCACCAATACTTAAAGCTCCTCTACTTATCCTCTTCTAATTTTAATGCTTATTGTGGTTCTATTTGTTCCAAATCCCAGCCCTCCTCATTTCATATTCCGTCTCGCTCCTTTCTCTACAAATCTAATGCTTCTGATTTTTCTCTTCCTGACCGTAACTCCTCGTCCGGTTTCAAATAACCTCTTTACAATCTTCCCTAACTATGTATTAAATAAAATGGGAGAAGAGACAACTTCTTTCTCTCACTCTGGACCTATTGTTGTTCGTTCTCACAAGTTGTCGTCTACTTTTACCTTTACTTTCTGATTTAAACACAAGTTCCTTATATACACACACAAATATCTTCAATATTTCTATTCCACACATACTTTCTCCGATATTTACATTAGGATTTTCCAGTTTTCTCGATCGAATGCCTTTTCCAATCCAAACAGTGTGAGGTAGTATTTCTCTATGTATCTCTCTCCTATTGTCCTTAATAAACCAATTAGTCTACGTAGTATCTTTCCATTTCAATATTCATAGAATAATATTTGCTGAGTGCCCTATCAGGCTAATGGTTCGATCATCTTCACATCTTCTTGCATTAACATTTTCTTGTCCAATGAAATCATTAGTATTTTTTTTAAAAAAACGCTTTATCATTCTCCTTTGTTATAATATTTTGCCATTCTCCTGAGTCACTTGTCCATTGTCGTCATTTAAAGTGCACGGACTATTTTCAAAAAGATGACGGTATTATAACCAATTATCTCATCATATCGTTCCTTATATGCAACCCAAACAGTGCATATGTTGTATGAGTTCCATAATGAACTAGGATTCAACGCAGTTGATCAATATTAACCAGTTATACGCAGAAAAGGTGTTCGTATTGTCAAGTTTTCATCCTTTTTCTATTGTATTGTAATATAATAACATAACCACTATAGAAAAAATCCCTGCAAAACGGAAAAGGTTTCATCAAAATCAGTGCTAAAAGTTTTGTCCGAACAAACAAACAAAGCAGCATAACATCAAATTCAGAAGCTCCTGAAAAACAACTATTTGAAGAATAGTGAAAATCAAGATGGAAGAAAAGAGGTAGAAAATGAAAAAGAATCACCAATGAAAGCGTAGAAGAACCTGTGACGATAGAAGGAAATACGTCCTTTTCCTTAACAAGCCCATAAAAGCGTTTCTTACTACTCCACAATAGAGAGAAGAAATGATGAAGGAACAAAAATATAGTTAGATTTTTTTTATCTTCAAGTGTTTGGCAAATGGTAGACAGAAAAAACCGTCTGCTTACAGCACGATAAACCCCCCTTGCTGTTTCTTGGTCCGTTACTCTGCAACCGTATACGATCACGACATGGCAAGAAGGAAGGATATATTCCCAATTAACAACTAATAACGCGGCTTTCCGTTGCCACGGGAACTATGGTGGAGGTGGAGAAAAACGAAACTATCTCATACGCTTTTTTTTCTTATTCCTATCTATTTCCTCCTTCTCCTTTACTTTTTCGTAGTGATTCTTGTCGATTCTTTGCTTCCTCCTTTGTCGTCCTCCGTTCTCTGTTCCTCCTCCACATATTCTCTTGTGACGCCTGGCGATGTAACTCCAAGAGCTTTCCAGGAAGTTCACAACTATAAACTTGGCTGACGAGTTTGAAACCACTATCTTGTTTTCTCTTCGTGTTTTTTTTTCTTTCCCTTTAAATCTCTAAAAATATCTTCAAGTTATTTGTAAATGTCCGGAAATCTAAGATCTGTTTTACGCCTGCTATCCACTATTTAAAAAGTTACAACCACTCTAATAAGATATTTCTCTGATGAACTTACTTGTTGACACGTTCGACAGAAGTCATTAACTACATTGTTACGTAACATTAATGTTTAGGAGAAATATAATAAATTGTACAGTCATTGGCAAAAGTTTCTCCCCTCTACTAATTTTGTTGTGAATAACTTTGGAACAGATAGACTGATTGAGTTCAATTTACAGTTATGGAAAGAGAACGTAATTTTCTGTAAATTAAAGAAACCAGAATATAAATTGGTCCTTCCATTTCAAAGTTAGTCCCAAAAGATTTTCTTTACTAAAGGAAAAGAACATTTGTTACTGACACTACGTACCTTTTGTTGAACTACACACTATTTTTGTTTTCTTATTGGACACATTGGTGTCTTCGGTGAATGAGTGCTATAAATTGCTGTCTTATTTCTATAGTTTTAATTTTCTTTTTCTTCCTCTATTGAACTGAACTCAACTGACCGCAAGTGAACTGAAGTGACCCCAAGTATCCCTAAAGTGTAGATCCTGTCCTTAAAATGTTGTCTTCTTCCAATAGAAGGCAATGACAAAATTCCAACGGTTCGCGGGTTATAGATCTTCCTCCGGGAAGAGCACCAATCATCGTCATATTAGACATAAAAAGATTTAATACGATGTAGAGTCGATTTATTTTGATGAGACGATCAAAATTTCTCCTTGTTCTGCTTTGATAGGAAGAAAATGTTTTGTTTTGTTTTTGTGACCAACGAAATGGTGCAAAATTTGAAGGTATGATTTGTTTATTTAACTTATTGATGGGTCACACAGGCAAACTATAGTAAAATCCGTTTCATGACTGAGGGATTACGTCTGATTATAAAAAACACACCATTTCAGTTACTCCTCCTCAACATTTCTATTGCTACTGATAACATTCTACACTCGATCTATGAGTTTAGAGACTCCAGTCTGGTAAAAATCTGGTAGCAGAAATCAGAAGAAGAAATAATAGCACAGGCATATCGTTGACATTTAGAAAATGTTTGCAACAATTATGTTGAACATATACCATAATGAGGGACAATCAATGCAGTAAGATCAGGAGAATAAAGTGGTTGGTTGAGAATCTTTGAGAAAATCTCGTGAATTTGTATATATTCGAAAGGCTACCTCATAACTGCTATATTGGCCACAAATGACTTCAAGCAATATAAAATAAAAACAAGTACTTTCGTAAATATGACGAAACAACTAACCATTGAACTATAAATTATGTAGCAGGATTGATAGACTTTACACAATTGTACGGAAAATTTCATTTATTTGAGTAGAACTCCTAAGAAAAGCTTTGATTACACATAATTGCATATGTCAGTAATTATAACTCCTTTCTTCTGTCATTGAATGTAATAGCATATCGTATACATTTAATTATGAAGGATTGTTTGACTTCTCATCCATCTTAACGTAATAGTAAGTAGTAAACGCGAGGAATCGTATAATTTTTTCTGCTATGATGTGGTTTTGCGGTAATAGTGCGTATCATTTTCGTCCATACAGGGGTGAATTTTTATATACCGGTGGAGGGGGGAGTCATTCTCGGGTGCACGTTTTCTCCCATTTGACATTAATGCCGTAAGTGATCCATCTCTCATCGCGAGTGGCCAACAGATAAAGAAAATTATTTCGTCTTCATGCAGAGAAAGAACTGTGGAATATTAGTCCACACTATTCTGATTGGATAAGGGCTACTTGTTTATTCATTTTACATTTATAACTAAATTTATAAAGGTATGTATTTGTATAATTATGAAAATTATTAATTTTTCCACTAGTTCATGAAATGCTGTATCCAGTTTCCTCGCTGCTCCGGAGATGCAGTCATCGTCACCGAAGAATTTTCAACTCTGAGTCAGTCCTGAGTTCAGGTCTGAATAATATCAGTTTTTCTATGTTCTTTCCACTAACATTGCCACCGAAAATTTACCATAATTTTCAAAGAGATTTTTTACTTTCATACTATTCAATTATGCATAGACCAATAGCTGGTCTTACAAGAGAAATACTTTTCTGGTGTGACATGAAATGTTTGATGATACTGTGCTCAATCGACTTGTATTCCTTAATTGTGAAACCTGTTAGCGGGAAAAGAAACATCCATATCGATCATTTTGGATTATGAGGAATTGGAGGATCACATTTATCACTGAATTAGTAGTCATATTACATTATTTCGACTGTCGCAATTTGGATGAAAGTTACTATTCAAGTGTGTTTACAGACAAACGAAGTACAGCATAATGTTTCCAAATGTTCGGGTCAGTAGCAGCATTTAACGGGAAGGATAAGACCAGACCATATAAGTAATGGTCTCATGCAAAGGATTAAATGCTGTATATTTGGACGGTCTTTGAGATTTACGACCAGACTTTACAAAATTATATATGTTCTTCACACCATAGGTGGAAACTTATTCGTATTCTTTTTAGTAGCAGATTCATATGAAGTCTGCTGACCGATATGTTGCTCTATTACAAGTGGTGTTCCAGTGGTGTGTCGTCTCCATTTTCTCTGTATACTGAGTTTATATATATATATATTGGATGTTCTTCCCTTTCTGATGGTACCTTCTGAGATGTGGTTTTTGTGTTCTCTATTGAGAATTGTCTTCTCTTAATTGTGTCAATGACACTGAATTCGAGGTCACTTTAATTTGCGGAATCCGTCTATTGAGAAGCAAAATTCTTCATTGCCGTTGCCCTCTTGTCTTGTATAGTTGGCTGCGGAGATAATCGACTAGGAATAGTACCGTAAAATTTTTGGTCTTATGAACATCCAACTTACCCTTAAGACCTGTAGCCTATCTTTAGCGTTGTTTTTCTTTCCCAATGTAGACTTCACGGACATCTGTATCTGTAAAATACGTAGTTCTGTTTTCATGGTAACGAAACTGAAACGAGCTTTTAAGAAAACTCGATTCTCACTGTTTGCAACGAAATTCTACAATGTGATAACGGGGACTACCTTAAATGATTTAGCCATGTTTGAATTTTAAAGCTAGGTCTCACATAGGAGAGGAACCGAAGGCCGTTTTGGTGACATAGGTGGCAAATATCGAGAGACAGACTGAAAACAATTTTAATCGAAAGTTTATAACGAAATATGTTTAAAAAAAAAAGTTCTCCAAAAGTACCCTCTGGCAACTCCCGTTATGATGTCATCAAAATAGCGGATAAAGCTTCTCATACGAAATTCTTTTCTTCGTCCTCAACAGAATTCAGTGCACTCAAATGTCCACATAGCACATGAAATCGGATTAGAAAACTCCATGAAATAGATGATCCAGCAGATTTGCGTGCCAATGTAGAAAGAACAAATAAAAATTAGAGAAAATGCTTCAAATAAATGTTGAAGAAAGTAATGTTGTCAATAAATTACCGAAAAATCCATTCTTTTATCTCTATTGGTTGTGTTTCTAGAAACAATAAAGCGTCTGCGGCGCGTACTGCGAAAATCTGTTTGTGGTCTGACACGTGAATGAATATTAATAGTAAAATTCCTGGTTGCGCTTAGTCTTCAGTATTGACAATCAACAGTATTTAAAAAACACGCACACATATGCACATGTATTCCTACACATACTCATTGTATATACTGTATGTGAGGCACTACAAGTTAATCTAACGAGTAGGCCCTATGTATTTCGCGCACTAAATAGCTAAAGTCAAAAGTGGAAAACGGGTTCGATTCCCGGTGGGAACACAAGTGGTTCGGAGTCCACTTTAAGTTGGAGGTACCGTCCTTAGTAGCTTACCAGCTCGTTTAGGACATTAGTAATAATTGAACCTATCAAAAGTGGAAATGTGAGGAAACTTATAGCTGTGATGAAGCTGAACTTACCGATTTATAACCGATATTTATAAATGTTTTTGTAATGTATACATCAAAAGTTTACAGGTTTGTTAAAATTTTTATTGAGATCATGCATATATAAGTTCGTAAATAATACAGTACAAATATAAGTTTCAAGTTTTATATGAACATTTTCATCATCCGTTAGATATTAAATTAAATGTATCAGTGCAAATTAAATATATTGGTGGCTGGAACTAAAACGTTCCAAAAGTCAGATGACTATCCGAGAAAATATCTCTCAGTTCATATCCTTGAAAGGTTACACGCAAATATATTACGTGTATATAGGATTATTCCAAATATATATAGGATTATTCATATCCTTGAAAGGGTACACGGGTATATATTAGGATGGTTCGAGAAAACTAATCTTTGTTTATCGGGAGTCTATA